>JAJEJO010001538.1:106484-136025 GCA_020662805.1 Glaucomys volans
GCGTGGTCCCCAGGCTCCACCTGAGTCCAGAGCCCAGAGCACCAGCGTGACAGGTTAAATACAAACTGATTAGTATTTCTTTTAAAAGGACATGCTAGAGAAGGTTTGTGCCTTTTAGAACGGTCATTATGAAGATAGATGAAGGAGGCCACGTTGTAGTGGGGCTTTATCCCAGTGCACACTGATGTGCGTCTGCGGGTCACGCTCGCTACCTATCGTGTGTTACACACCTACTTACTGCTTTGCATGCCTCCATGGTAAAGCGCGCAGGACCCACTCTCGCGCAGCCCTGCAGCCCTTCCTGAGGTCAGCGTCTGTCCGCTCTGTTGTGACGACTTGCTCTGCGTTAGTTCCATGGCTGGCCTCAGGATTCAGCGTGGCCATGCCCCCGCTTGGCTCATCATGAAGCCGGTGCAGACTGCCCGCCACTCACAGGCCCCTCCAGGGTGGCCTGGCTCCTGGAGAAGTCCGTCCCTTGGGTGTGAGTCTGTCTGAGGACCCTTCTGCACAGAGGGCCTTCACTCGGGAAGTTTCTGCCAGCATCCTGTGGCAGGTGCTGTGGTCATCTGCCCTGGTGCTGCCCTGGCTCCCTGGCACCTTCGCCTCCTCCTGCCGCCACGCCTCTCCCCAGTGGTGGTCTATGGCGCAGCCTCTTGCTTCTCGCCCTGCAACCCCACCCCACACACACTCCATGGCTACCAGCCCCGTGAGCCCAGGGACTCACTCTGAGTCCTGCCAGTGAGTTCCCCTTCCCAGCATCAGCTTTAATGTGGCCAAAGGGGGGGGGGGGGGGGGGGGACAGAGGACGCCGAGGAAGGCACAGCCACAGGTGCTCTCCCTCTCTCTGCTCCTAACTGCCAGGGGAGGTCCCTCGGCCTCCCATCCTCAGCCTCCCATCCTCGGCCTCCCATTCTCAGCCTCCCTTGGCCCTAGCAACCCTTCTGGAACCTGGGGTAACCCTTCCGTTTCCATATTGCCATGGCTTCCTGGTGGGGTCTACCTGACACCTCACCAGTGCCCAAGTCCCCCCCAGGTCTCCCCTAAGAGCACCTGCACTGGTTCAGGCCTCTCAGAGAAAGGCACCCAAGACCGAGGCAGACAGGGACCAGCATGTGGACACCCCATGGGAGAGAATCGTGGAGGAGGAAGCAGACTCGGTCCCCAGAGCTTCCATGCCTCGGCCCCGAGTGCTCCGTAGGCCTGAACAGACTTGAGAGGACACCTCTCCTTCCTCATCACAGGGCCAGGCAAGCAGAAGCACGTGGGGTGACCTACTTTGCATTTGGCAAGGAGGAGAAGATTTCAAATTTATTTTTTCCTGTCTCAGGGATTTGTATTCCCAAAATTGAAAACAGTTTAAAATAGGAAAGGTGTGAGCTGATTAGCACAGTAATACCCTCTGAATTCTCACTCCCTGTGAAGGTAGGGAAGTGCTAATTAACCAATTGCTTCATTAGGAAAGGCGCGGAAGAGCACATGGGTTCCAGGAACACAAGAGCAGCTGAAGCTCAGCCTGGGTGAAACCGCATCCAAAAGGAGCGATGTCAAAGCAGCGTGCTGGGTGCAACCCGAGGACTGAGAGTTGCTCACTTAAACTCTTCCGTTTCAGAGATGAACTTTCTCAAATTGGACAATATTATACAACAACAGAAAGCAGTTGTGCTCAATCACTTTTAGTAATTATTCCTTGGGTGTCTGTGTCCCCTCATGAGGTTTGTGAGGGTACAACAGCTGGAAAAAGGAAACCATCCAGGTAAACGAATGCTCTCCGAGAAAGACCTGCTTCAGCCCAGAACACGCAGCAGATGTAGCTGCATGAGACCTGGGATTATGAACGTGTGGGTGTCACCGCAGGAAGGTCAGGGGCACAGGCCTGGTCACACAGCCCAAGGTGGGGAGTGTGCAGGAGGCCAGGCTCTAAAGGCAGCAAAGGCCAGATCATGAAGGATCTTGGGGGTCATATGCAGTAATATAAACTGTGTGATGGAAAGAGCCCTTTTTTACAACTATGAATAATGAAATCATCCTGATTTTTAGGACCCATCTGGGTCAGTGTGAAGGTCAGGCATTGTGGGATCCTGGGCTAAGACAGGCAATAGAGGAGACCGGGACAGTGAGAAAGGTCGCCTGACTTCCTTAGAACCCTGGAACCCCCTACCCAGCGGTTCCATGTGGTGAGGAACTCCGCCTCCCCGATGGACGCTTCTCATCCGGGAAGACTGCGTCAGACACCTCTAATCCAGGGATGGGTGTTCAAGTCCCTGGCGCCCATGTGTGCACCACCTGCCTCCAGGTTCCCTGGACAGGCTGACAGGATGGCGGGGTTGGACGAGCTGCTCTCTCCTGTGCTCGGCTGGGTCCCCTGCTCTTGCCCTGGTTCAATGCACTCTGTCTCCCACATCTTGCCCTCTTGCGGAATCCTGACCCTCTCGCTGGTCACTTTGCAAAGAAGCTAGGTCGACTACATGTTGGCTTTTAATTTTGGAATCTCTCCCTTTTAACTCCTCCTCTGCCCTGTGATTGTGACCACCCACCCACCTATTCTGCCCTGAGAGCCAGGCAGTTTCCCCACAATTCCTGCCTGATCTGTTTTTCTGGGGTCTAGAAGCAATGCAAACTATGATCCATAATATTTAAAACAATATTTATTAAAGCCGTATTGAAATGTCCAGGCAAAGGGTAAACAAAAGTTAGATTTTTTCCCCTCTGATTCCATTAAAGTGATGTGAATAGGTGGCATGTGCACAGTATCGATCTGTCAGCGTGGGTGAGCATCCAATCGAATCTCACAAAGTAACATGAGTGAAATACCGTCTTTCCGCCACGCTCCCCAGAGCTCATTATGGGTCTTGCCTGGAGAATCTCACCAGCCATCGCCTCCTTCCCCTCTGAGATGAGGTCAGGTGGTCTCTAGCAGGCCAGCCAGAGCACAGGTCATAATCAATGAAGTAACAGACGCCAACCTGTCCCAAGTCTGGCTTTGCATACAGGCAGGTGCATCCTCTGCCTGGTGCTCCCCTCCAGGTAGGAGCAGATTACACTTCTGGGTTGTCTCTTTGCTAGCTGCACTTCAGCACTAGAGCACCTTCCTGGCACGCCCCTCAAGAGTGGTGGGGTTCCTAATTCATGGTTGCTGGGCCCCATGACCTGGCACAGTGAGCCCATGAAATATAGACCCATACCTCACCGTGGTCAGAGCAAAAGGACGTGACCCACAGGTGCTGAGCAGCAGCCCTGCTGGCAGGTGTCAGTCTGGCTCCGAGATTGCAGTAAGTGCCCTGAGTTCTCCTGACCAGAGCAAGATGCCCCGCCCACCAGTGACAGGAGAGGGCGTGGCCCGCCCAGCTCAGCAGCAGCCCCACACTGACGGCTGCGGAGGAGCCAGGTGCCCTCGGGTTGGAGTGCTCCTGAAAGGGAGCCCAGTGCAGGTCCCACAGGCGCCCCTGCACTTTCCTGTGTTCGTGTTGGTGTCCTGAACACCACCAGACGTTGACATTTGTACCTCCAAAGCCGACTGATTTCCGGGAAGTCAGAGAGGGGCGCACCCACCCAGCCAGAAACAACCCCTCGCCCCACACAGGAGAAGCACATTCGCTTGGCCTGCAGTTTTTAGCCTCATAATTTCCCAACACTTTCACTGGTTTTCTGCCACCTGTTTAGAATACTTAGCTTTCCTCTCCTGTCTAAAATCCACTCTGGTCTTTGATTTTCAAGAACACTCAGCAAGAGTAACAGCACTGAGGACAAATCACACTGAGTCACACAATGTTGGCCTGTGTGCGGGATCCAGGGAACGAGCCACGTGGGGATGGCACGCGGAACAACCGGACCAGTGCTGAAGGCCGAGTTCACCAAACGTGGACGCTGGGCAACAGCAGCGACCTTCCTCCGCTCAATCTGGGCGAGGTATTGGGCTACAGCGCGTTGCGGTGCAGTCGCGCGCACGAGGCAGGGAGCGGAGGCGGGGCGCAGACGTGGTGCACCGCGATCAGGACGCAGCTCTCGGCCCCCTCGGGCTTGTCAGAGCAAGGCTGGCCTGTAACATAGAGGGAACCCTTGAAGACTGTGCTGGCACGGCCCTGCAGTCAGCTGCTCATGAGCAGGCCGCCCGGAAGCCTGGAAGCTCTGCCACAAACAGGACAGGACGCGGCCCGGCTCGCGAGTCCCACGCCTGGCTGTGCATGGGTCACCCGGGAGCGTTGACAGCCTTCCCAGGTCCAGCGCCCAGGAGCCCCTGGTTTCACTGTGTAGGACAGGCCGGGCCGCGGTGAGACCTGAGAGTCCGGTCCAGGTTGACAGGTCTAGGTGCCAGTGAACCCTCTAGATCCAGGTCCTGCTGAGAGGCTCGCCCCTCCTGCTCCCCGGAGCAGTCTGCTTGGCTGCTGCCTCTGCAGTGGGTAAGCACTACCCAAGGGCGCGGCTGAATTCTATGGAGTCTGAATCTTACACTACTTCAAAATTCACTTTAGGAGGCAAAATTCTTAGCATAACTAACATAAATTTAGAATTAAAGCTAATATTTGCTTAGAATGACAAAGACCTTACTAATTACACATTTTTAAAAGCTGACAAAAATTTTTAAAAGCTAACAAAGATTTTCATTCATTTTCTAACAGTTCCATGTAATATTTCTTGCTGTTTCACCTGTATACTCCGTGTTTGTTTCTTCATAATAATGATTTTGTGATTTCTGTTGAGAGAATATTCAAGAACTCTACCTTTCTATAGCCTGATTTGTCAGAATTTTATTTTTTATTATCGATAGTCTTGCAAGTGCCTTACATCATTGCAACTCTTTCTGGACAGTGACAGAAAAATCTTCAGCACTGTCAACATATCAGGAATTTATATTCAAAGTTCTTGCACAAAAAAGTAAGCATTCAGGACATTTCAAATTTTCAAGTACAGTTAAATCATTTTTAAAACCTTTTGAATAGATGACTCTTTGAAGACTGTCTTCAAAGTTTTGTCTTACCTTTGTCAATATTCACATTTCGTGTTAAATCTGAAACAATTAGCAAACACCACTGCAGATGTGGCCAGAGGAGGCCAGTCAAGGATGGAGCAGAGCAGGAGCAAAGAACTCCTCTGGCAAAGGCAGGAGGCAAATCTGCATGGAGTGCATCATACAGCTGGGCAGCCAGGAGCAGCCAGGAGCAGCCAGCTGGGCGGAGCGCGCGGCAGCAGGTGGAGCGAGAAGGGTCACACACACATGGGCTTAAGGGGAGCAAATCTGCCTTTCAGTTTGAGGATCAAAAGCCTGTGGTCTACACACCTGGCTTTGGAAGGGAAGGCGATCCTGCAGCTACGCATACATGGAGTGGAGGACATGATGCTGGGAAGCAAACGAGGCCCCCAGATCTCATATGTGGAATCTGAAGAGTCCTCCCACCATCCCACGGAAGCAAGGGTGAAAGGTGCAGAGGAATAGCCTAGTGGTCTGCCTCAGCCTTGTGACCACAGGCCATCGGGATGCACTGTATCTCAAAACTGCTAATACAGCAGATTTTAACCATTCTCACAAAAACAACAACAAAATTAACCTGGAAGTGGTGGACGTTTTAGTGAGCTCGATTGACTCTTTCTACAATGTGTATAGATTAAAAGTTCATATTACACCTCAACATACACAGAAAGTATTTATCAACTAAAAATAAATACACGTTTTTTAAAAGCCTGCAATGGACCACCAAAGAAATAAAAGGCGGCGGAGCGTAAGGTTATCAGCATCTTGAGTCAGACAGGCTTAAATCTGGGCTCCGCCACTTGCTGGCGTGAAACTTCCTGAGAGATCACAGCCCCGCACAGGAGCAGCTGTGAACCACATGGGCACACCCAACAACCCGAACATCCCTTCCCAGCTTCTGAGCCAGATTCGAGACGGCAGTGGGTGGAACCTGGAGAAAACAGCAGCTTGGTAACTTCATATCATCTCATGTTCTACACAGTGTGAGTGTAAGAAGAGAAATTAATGCACACATGTATTTTTTATATAAATATAATTCCCAAAATTTGTTTTACTGGGAGCATATTTTGCTATTTAATTTATTCCCTAAAGTTTTATATATTTAAATATCAAATAAAGCATTCTTCTCTTCTCACTGGAAGGAACACTACCTTCTCAGGTCCATGCCTGTGGCCATGTACAGCAGCTCTGCTCCCAGCACAGGACCCCAGGCCGAGCACCACGCTGAGGTGGCCGACTCTGCCCGTTTCCCATGCTGTGCATGCTGCTGACTGGCATGGCATGGCCTTGGCTCTACCTATGCCCAGGTGAGCAGAGCGTGATGGAAGAAATGCACAGCTGAAGTACAGGTGGGGCTGCATGTGGGGCTCATGAGGTCCCTGTCCGGACAGAACACATGGCCTGCTTCCTAAGGAGTGATGTGCAATGCCAGCCAGCCGCGGAGAGGCCTCTGTGGTGCTTTGGCCCCCGTTGATGTTGGCACTGCTGAGTCGGTGTTTCTCAAGGACATGGACAACACAGTAAGGGGCTGTCTCCACTGCTTCCCCTACAAGCCCGTGGGAAACAAATAGATACTAAATGTTTTCTTTCACGAATTTATACACACATTGACATGACACATTCACAGTGTTTCAGATTCTTTGAGCTTAGGGAGGAAAATGAAGTGACATTTTCTTTACTTTTGAAACTCAGTGCCAGTTTACCCACTCAGCCAGACTGTAAAGTTGCCCTGTCCTAAAGCGTCAGGAGCAACAGGTCAGGTTAAGAACACAATAGGAAGCAGGATCCTTATTTGCAACCAGAAAGGTTAAGAGTCCACTTCACTGTGTAGACTTGAAATTGCTCTAATTCTTGTTTGAGACTTCCTGAGTCAGTGGGGGGCAGCTTCTCATAATCACTGTGTTTCAGAGATGATTAATATAATTGTTTCCTCCCACAAGTTTTATCTGAAGTTTTCTTTTTCTTGTTTGTGGTGCTGGGATTGAACCCAGGGCTCTGTACATGCTAGCAAGCTCTCTACCACTGAGCCACACCCCTGGCCCCCATAAGTTTTAAAACGGGAAAAGTTCTGGGCTAGAGTCAGTCAGCAAACTTCCAAGATGCAGACGTGTCTTCCCAGGGAGCAGGAACAGGGAGTTTGCCTAAGAAAGCTGTCCCCAGGCCCCCCGGAGACCTTCTCCTCTATTCTGTTCTTTCCTGTCCAGAGTGCATTCTGCAAATTCTCTGTAGAGAGGAAGAACTTTTCATCACAGGTTCAGAGACAATGTGGAAAGAATCAGAAAAGGGCAGCTTTCCGTGACGTCACCGACACTGTTTCATGGCCTTCAGGAGACTTTCCAAAAATTAAAATAGAGCTACATCAATGTGCAGAGCTCACCGGCCACCCTCCTCCTCTCCACCTCTTTCAAGAACTGTGATTGCGTGCAACTGCGTCTTCCCCGAATCCTGAACGGAATCCAGAAAACCGTCCTTCTCCTCTGTCCTAAGGCCTGAGGGTCTCTGACGCCTTTCATGCCAGCGCACAAGGCGATGACCGGACAGGGCTGGAGGAGGCCTCGTCGCCGCCTGCCTCTCCACTCCGTGTGCTTCTCTTTAGATAGAACACGGTCAGCAAGGCAAGCCCGCAGCCGCTCGGCGCACGGCACGGGGAGAACAGCACCCAGCAGAGGGCCGGGCTCGCACTAGCAGGCGCAGCGCCTGGGGAGAGGCAGGCCCTCCTGCGGAAGGGCGCACGGAGAGCCGCTGGGAACCTGGTCACCCGAGGGGCGGGGCCGGGCTGACCCCCAGCTCCTCCACAGCCTCGCTCCCACTCCGAGGGCCTCCTCACTCCCTGCCTCAAGGCTCTGCTCGTCCTTGCGCCCACCCCTCCCAGCCCTTGACCTCTGCTTGCACAGCCCTGCGCTCCAGCAGCCCCGGAGCAGCCCGTGGGCTGGGGTGGGTCGCCAGCTCCTCTGGCGCTGGACCCGTGCCTCGTGTGCAGCTGGTGCTCAGGCCAGGACATTCGGGGAATGGGCCTCGGAACTGCGCAGGACCCCGGGCTGCCTCCTCTGGAGGACGCGCTGTGGCGAGAGTGCTTGCAGCTCGTGGGTCCAGCTCCAGGGCGCCACGCGCGTGAAAGAAACCAGAATAGGGAAGCGGGAAGGACGGAGAGCGAGTTACCGAGGAGAGGAAGCCGCTCTTTCCCACGCCACGCTTCATGACTCAGCTGCTGTCCTGCTCTGAGGATAGCGTGCGCCGCGTGGCCTCCTCGGCATTCGTGGCATTCTGGACACCTTGCCTGGTGATCTGCGCGTGTGATCTTAGCCAGGCTCCTGGCTGGCAGCAGATATACCTGAGGTTGGACTCATTACAAGGTTTGTCTTTGTCTACCTGTAGAACTGTGGTGCCGAGAGAAGCAGAATTACGGTCTCTCCATCTCTAATGAACTTGCAATTGGGAGGTTAAATTGCTAAATGGCAACAGGAAACAGTCACGAAATAGCCAAATACAGGTGAATTATATAAATGAGACGTGCTGTATGCCTGTCTAATTTTGCATGGTAGTACACATAAGACATCCTGTGACCCCACTCTGGTTGTGCAGATATGCAGAACGTCAGGTGGAGGACCCCATGGCACATATCCAGGATTATCCCAGACAGCCTGAGAGTGCAACACCATCACAGGTCAGGGGCCTCAGGAGGAATTCACTGCAGAAATGAAATTTCAGCCCAGCCTGGAGGGTTAGGTTGGGACTCAGGCAGTTGATGAAAGAAGAAAAATATATTAGCTTTCCTCACTCCACAAAATGTCTCATACGGGCTGCTTTGTAAAAAGAGAGGGTGACGTAACTCTCAGTTTAGAGGCTGCAGGGCATGGTGCCTCCCTGGCTCAGTTCTCAGCTGCACTGAATCCTGGCCCAGCACGGTGAGGGCTAGCAGGAGAGCTGGGTGGGGCCAAACTCTGGAGTAACAACCCTTGAGAACCACCCAGGAGTCCTGGGGAGCTACCTTCCAGGTGCATGCCCAGGGACCTAAGGACCTCCCACTAGGCCCATCTCCCCAGTCTCCTCATTCCCAATAGTGCCACCCTGGGGATCATGGGGACCCTTGGGGGACATCAAGTCACATCCAGACCACAGCATAATGCAAGATGGGAAGTGACTAGATGTGTTTAGAGAATGGTGTCAGTCAACTTTCAGACTGGCACAAGTTTTTGTTTAAAATTAGAAAGGGATAAGGCTGGAAATTCTTTTTTAATTTCCCATAGAATTGGGAGCTTTTCCAAGAATAATGTTTTGAAATTCTGACCAAAGTATAGCATGATTAAAGTAATGTATTTTACTTAAAACAAATTGGATTAATGAATCTTAGGCGGTAGTGAAGAGAGGCGAAGATGAAAAGGGATATAATATGGATATTTAAAAGCGATATAATATGGAGCCATGGAAGATAAAGATGAAGATAGGCAGGATGAACAACTGGAATTTGGAGGGAATAAGAGCTCAGAGGAAAAACTCACAGCAATTTAAAAATGTCCAGAGAGGAGAGGACTAGTCTTAAAATACATGGTCGGCTAATCTGGGCGGGCGCATTTTCTCTTTCCCTGGTAAGCCGAGAGGGGGGGGGTCTGCGGAGTTCCCGCGGCACTGAGCACTGACGCCTGGCGGAAATGCCCTGCAGCAATTGGAAATCTGAGTTCATGAGAGCGTCAAGATTAAAAAGTAGATTGGGGAGTTATACAAATAGAGGTGATAATTGAAACCATGAGACTTGATAAGGTTTGTGCAAAAGAGTAGAAAGGGAATTATAGATCCAGTCATTACAGTCTCTTATTAAAAATTCAAGAATTAACTTTAGTTACCCTCAAAGAGACAGGGGAAATGGAAAAAAAATTCAATTTCTTTTGTGTAAGCTCTGGATAGATGCTCCTTTTACTAAATTTGACCCAGTTTCATGTGCACACATGTACCATACATATGCACATGGGCACGTGATTCCTGTACTGCCCTACCCTGGGGACAAGCGCAGCTCCTGATCCTTGGTTCTTACATACTGAACAGCACACACTTTATAACTCTGACATCAAAAGGGTTTAAATGTTGTAGTCTCTTCATGATGGGTGTTAAGATGTCCTGTAGTGGAGACAATTCAATGTGAAGTTAAAGCTAAAAGAAATACACAAGAAACCATGCAGAAAGTAAAATTACTTCTAGATGACCAGTGTGGATGCAGTTGTGTGTGGAATGGACAGAGAACAACAGAAGGGTGTGTGTGATCTCTGCAATGCTCCCAACTGGGAAAAACTTTTATACCATTGCTGGAGCTGTGTGAGGTCAGTGTGGGTGCACTCATTCATTTGAATGTTGGCTGCATTCTTACAGAATCATGCGGTAGCTCAAGGAGACAGACAATAGGTGCAGTAACTGAAGAGTGCATTCAGTAGATTAAATCATGGTTAAAGTCAGGAAAAATTAAAACAGAAAGAGATGAAGGATCATTAATGGGCTACATTTTTAAATGGGGTGCCAGGCAAGATCCTCCTGGAAAGGGGATCTTTAAAGAAATACCTGAAGGAGAGGCACGAATCGTAGGACCTCCAGGAAAAGGGCATTCCTTCCGAACATTTCAAAACCCATGGTGTTCCTAGGGTGGACAGGAGCCACTGAGAGCTTGGGGCAGGGGAGTGACAGGACTCTACCTGCATTCCGCACCTCCCGGGAGGCTGGGGTGCACCTCTCAGGTGCACAGAAGTCTTCAAAGTCATAGAAGGAGGAGGCGCAAGAGGAGAAGTGGAAAGAGGAGAGAGGAGAGGAGAGGGAAAGAGGAGGCATGCAGGAGGAGGGGAGGAGGAGCATGGGAGCAGACCAAGGGACTGGGGGAAGAGGCGGGGAGAAGAGGAAGACTGTCTGTGAAAACAGATGCTGCCCAGAACATCATGGCGTCGTTCTCCTTGGACGACAGGGTCTTTCAGCACCATTGCTCCTGACAGCAAGAGCAGAGCTGGTCCTGGAGAGTGGGCTGCAGAGGCAGAGCTGGGTGCAGGTCATACGGCACAGCACCAAGCTGTCCGACCTCTTCCTGCAGGGAGACCCGCTGGATGGTGTCACTGTCCAGCACGGCCACTGGGAACGTGCACTGCTGAGCAAGCAGGAGTGGCACGCCAGGGGCCACCGGGAAGAGGACCAGTGGGCGTTTCAGAGGCAGGAGCAATGTAATCAGTGAGGCCAGAGTGATCTTGTCAAACTGGGAAAGCAGCCACTGGCTTGGGTCTCTGCAGTGGAGACACTGAGTCGGGATGGCCAGTCTGGTGCGCTCTCATTCCCCTTCTGTCGCAGTTTTACTGGAGCATCATGCGGTGGGTCTGCAGCTCACTGAGGCTCTTGAAACCGGGGCTCCCAGCTGGCAGGCTGCTGCGAGGTCTTTGGGCAGCCGTGAGGTCCACGTGACATAAAGTGATGATATGTTCTCCTGTTTCACATCAGGGATGCTCGATTCATGCTGACATGCCAAAGGTCACTAAGCATTTTCTTCTCCTCTCATGTGGAAAATATTTAATGTCCCTCAAACAATAAAACGTGGTAATATAAAGCGGACATTATCCCTTCCAGTAATTTTGTAAAGAGTTTACTGAAAATTATGTTGCATGGAGGAAAAAAAGCACGTGGTAGGTCCACACAGGTAATTAGAATCATGAACTCAGAGTCTTAGCACACGTGGCCCCATTTCCAAGGCCATGTGATCAGCACTCTGTGCCTGTGCACGGCTTAGGGCATGCGATGCACAGTACTGAATCAGTCAGTGACCTTCAGAGGCGCCCCGGGAGGCAGGGTGTCCCCTCTGCCTGCTCAGTCTGCATCGCCCCTCGCCTGCTTCCACACAGCAGGCACTGTCCATGCGCGTGACAGAAAGGTCTGCAGTCAGCCCGCAACAGCTCCGTTACGCATGTGTTCCTGATCTACTTGGGCATGGAATAATGGTTTCTTTTAGAAACAGTATTCCCTACCACCAAACCTACAATTAACATATTTCCCAGCAACATCAGTAGGAAGAAAAGGAATTACCCAAATAAACTAGAAATGCCTGATTTCCGATAAGAGGAGTTTACATAAAGTTTGGTTTCTATCACATTCCTGGTAACAAATGAAAGTTAAACTTGAACAGGTCACAGATTTGGTAAGTGTAACCTCTCGCCCAGACCTGGAGTTGGGAGGAGCTTTTCCAGAGTAGCAGAGGAACGCCTCGAGTCCAGGGAATGGCTGAGTCACTGGCTGCCTTGCCCCATGGAGGTGGCTGCAGCTGACATGACATCCCTCTGTGGCCTTCTCATCACCCTGCAGACCACTCGAGTGTGTCCTGCGCACACCATTCCCGTGTGACTCCTGCGCTCAGAACCCTCCAGGGCGGGCTTGCTGTGGTGAACCAAACACCCCTAGAACCTGGCCCTGGCGGAACCAGTGTCTCTGCTCCCTGCAGACCTGCTGGGTGCAAAACCAGCAGGCTTCCCAGGAGCCTCCAGATGGGGACACTCCTCTTAATTCTTGCCCTCCTCAGGAGAGACCAGAGACTCCTGTGCTGACAGGTGCCTGTGTGTCAGGAAGGAGACACTCAAGGGACAGTACTTGCTTTTAATTTGTTGCTATGGAAATGAGAGTGGTGCCCTCCAATATTTATTTAGGTTCTAAGTCAGGGTCCATGGAAATAATGATTCAGTTAATGACCACTGAGTTTTATGAAGAGGAACGAAACCATAACAAGGAAGAAGATGACATTTGCCCTCAACCCTGAAGATCGCTGGACACAAGCTCGTGGAGGGTAAGCGAAGGGAGCCCGCCTTCAGCCAGTGGGAGGACGGTAGATTCCATCTGGCCACCGCCTGCAGCCCTCCTTTCCACTGGACAGAGTTGACTGCTGCGCCTGGGACCTGGATGTCCCCAAAGGCCCATGCAGTAAAGTCTTGGTCCCCACCCTGCACTTCAGAAGTGTGGAAATCTCAAGGTGGCCTGAGGGAGGACTCCAGGTGATGGGGGAGAGCCGAGGGGGACGTTGGGACCCTGGCCCCTCACCCCATCTCCTCTTCCCAGCCCTGCGTGGTGGCTTTGCTGGGTCACAAGGCCTTGCCAAGATGCCCTGCCTCACCCTGACCTGAAGGCAGAGGGCCAATGGGCCAGAACCTCTACAACCTGAGCCCACACGACCTGTCCTCAAGACTCGATCACTCAGGAACTGGTGACCGTCATGGAGAGCTGACTAGCATGCCCATTCCTGGCTCCTCTGGTCAGTGAGGACTTGTCTTTCCATTCCCAAACCACTCCGCCCTGCCCTGGAAGGGGCTGTGTCCTGTGGCCCCGTCCCCTCTCTCCTCTCTCTCTGCTTCCTGACCCTCTGTGGGCTGAGCAGCCTCACCCAGGCCCACAGCAGTGCTGTCGCCCTCTGTGGCCTGAGGCCTCTGAGACCCTGGGCCCTAAGTAGACTTCCCTCCTTCAGGTGCTCTTGTTGGGTATTTTGGTCACAGCGATGCAAGAGCTGACAAAAACAAGGTAACAAGGTAACTCCTGTTTTTCCTGAGAAAGTTCCAGTTTGTGCATGTTGTCAGTGTCCTACAAGGTGAGTGATTGTCCAGGACTTTTTTGTAACACTTTTTAAGTTATTTTTAATAATACTTTTGAAACACAGTTCTATTGTTAAAGCTGCACTGAAATTGGCCAGACGGGGTTTGCAGGACTTGCACTTTGCCCACCTGCAAGCTCCTGTTTGGGAGGGAGGAGTCCTGTCTCCAACACACGTTCACACAGGGTTCCCCAGAAACGACCTCTCCCTTCCAACCCTTTGCAAGTGCTGTGCAGTTCACACCTCTCCTTTAATATGGCTGTGCGGGCAGCTGCTGATCCAATGAACTGTACTCAATCACAGAGGAGTCCCCAGGCACACTCGGGGTGCACCACAGGGCTGCGCCAGGATAGGGGAGGAAGAGGGAAGCTGCCCCTGCAGGGTGGGTGAGGCATGGGGGGGATGGGGCAGGGGCAGTGGAGCAGCAAGGGGAACGGGGCGGAGCGTGCAGCGATCAGCAGCCTGAGCACACTGGCTGTGCCTGGCTTCCGTGCACTTGCCATGGAAGCTGCAGGCACTTAGTGACTATGGCCACTAACTTTTTTTTGCCATGAAAAGTCTCAAGCAATATAATTTGTTATACTGTGCACTGGTACCAACACGCAGCAGCAAATCCCAATATCACATGTGATTATAATCACCAATAAAAGCTTCTAAAAGAAATCCCAAGCAGCAACGATCTCACAAAAGGACGGCATATTTACTAAGAATGGAGTACTGAATCTATATTTTCACAAAGCTCGACCATGAACACAAGTCTTGCACAAAAACTAAGGGACATTTAACATCTCTTTGGGGGCCAATTCTAATGTCACTGGTCACATAGAAGCTAGATGGTCTAAATCTGCTAAATCAGTGTCAGTACCTACCTCAAAACGTAAGAGTGGTTTCCAAATGCTTTTCCTGGGGGGCTGCTGAACACGGGGAGATGGAGAGAGTGTGCACCATTGGAGGGACCATTTTCCCATTAGGTCAAGTGACAGTTCTTCATCATCTCACTTATTTCTCCAAGTTTTCTTGCACGAGCATGAAGTGGAAAGCCTCTATTCACCAAACTTTACAAACAAAGATGATGTCAGTTTTCTATCACATCTTCAGATGCTCAAACTAGAAAATTAGTCAAGTCCCATTATGGTTCAATTATTTTAATCCAAAGATAGGAATCAAAGTAAAGTTTTGGAAGATTGTTCTGTTGAGCTAAAAGATCTGGCATTACTGTGGATTCTATAAACCTGCTCTATTTTGAAGAAAACTCTGCCCTTCTGCTGTGAGAACAGGAGTCCTCTGTTGTGGGGAGATGTGCTTAGTGGGTCAGGAGGCCAGTGGACCAGGGCTGCTCCCGAGACAGCTATAGTGCTGGCTTGTCCAAGGCTGAGTCCTCCAAAGCCGAGCAAGGTGCCACCCAAACAGAAGCCATGCTGAAGTCCTTCACAGAAGGGGCACTGACACCGAGCGAGAAGGCCTGGGTGGCCGAACTCTCCAGACAAAGCTGAGGCTGAGCTCATCAGCACGGTCAGTCTTTAGGGCCCATCCTTAGTTGGGGGCGGCTGAGCTTCTGAAGAAGCGCTTTGCAAACCAACCTGAGTGTTCCATACTGGTCGCCATCGTTCTGGTCAACAAATCCTCTAGATTCTGTTTGTATTTTTTCAAATCACTTAGAAATTTTTAACCCAAAACTCAACAAATGTAGTCCTGAAAGTTTACCTTTTGAATCCTTTGTTAAACTGCAGTTACTAAGACAAATTCCCAAAAACAGAAGCGTTAGAAACTTATCACAAAGCAAGACGTGGACTGAGGAGGATGAGCCCTGTGCAGGGCCGGGTTCACCGCACCTCTGCTCCGCTTCAGAACATTCAACCTCGCTACAGGATATTTTCATAGAGCTTTAGTTTTTAATTGGATAATTTTTAAAAGACATTATCCAGATTTTATTCTGTTCACAATGAAATAAAATCAGAGGTCTACAATATAATAGCAACGACAACTCTAAATGAACCAGGAACACAGACAACCAAGTGAAGTTGTGATTTTTCCTTGAAAGGAAAGTTGTGCCACAAGAAACACACATGCGCACTGGGATCACTGCTGGCCCCACAGTCTGAGCTTGGGTCTGAGCGAGGGCCTGCAATTCTCAGAGAAAAGTGCTCAGTGTGGATTTTCCTTTCTACTCAGCTGCCATTGTCACCTGACTGACATTCACACACCTTTGAATCTCATAAACAGTGGCTGCATTAATCAGATCTCCAAGTCATTGGTCAGACAGTAGATGAAAGAGAACAGGAGAAGGGGGGAGGGGAAGCACTGGGGGCTCATTGGAGCAAATTATATTCCAAGCTCGTGTGATTATGACAAAATAAACCCTGATATTCTGTATGCCTATAAAGCACTAATGAAAGGAAGGGAGGAAGGGAAGAAGAGAAAAGAGAGAGAGAGAGAGAGAGAGAGAGAGAGAGAGAGAGAGAAGAGGAAAGGGAAGGGAAGGGAGAGAAAAGAAAAGAAAGAAAGAGAAAGGAAGGAAGGAAGGTTCAGGGCTATGCATGCATGTGAACGACTTACCCACCTTCCAGGCAGAGGTAGCAGAAGGTGGAGCTCAAGCCTGCAGACTCTGGAGCCAGAGGTCTGGGGCTTGATGCTGTCTGCACAGCGCCTGTGGCCTGAGCCTATTTCCTCATGTAGACGGCAGGTTAACAGTTGTGCTTTTCTGGTGTTGAAAAGATTGCACTGATTAAAATACATAAAGACTTAGTACCAGGTACATAGTAAGTACCTAATACAGGTTAGTTAGCAATGTTTCTACTGATTACTTGGCACAGACAAGTAAAAGCCTAAATACTTAAAAGCATCTAGCAACTGCATAGCATTTCAATAGTCATTTGATTCCAATGTTTCAGTTGTCGTTTCAAGCTCCCCAAATAGCAAGAATCCTTGCCAACGAGGAAAAACAAAAGAAGAGATTAAAGAGATGGCTATTTGTTTTTATAGTCAAAGTTATATAAATAACATAAGAGAACACTAATAAAGTCCCTATGTCCAGAGCCCACACTGAGCACGCAGTCCCCAGGCACATGTCCCCCCAGAGCCTCCACGGGCCTGTGTTCAGAAAATCCCTGACGTGGCACCCGCACAGCTAGACTGACAGAAAGCACGAGGAGAGTCCAAACACCCCACCTCAGAGGACCGTGTCCACACGTCAGCTGAGTCAGGAAGCCTGGTTCAGGCTGGCAGCCCAACACCGCTGTGTGCTGTCACCTGGGGAGACGTTTTTCAAAGATGCTTTGTGAGCAGTCCTAAGGCCAAGTCCAGTGGGAGCACTTCATCCAACCAACGCCCTGGGGACGCTCAAATCCTAGAGCTGCAGGGAAATGACGGCATTAGCGCGTTGCTTTATCGCAGAAGCCACACCAGAAGCTCAGCTTAAAAACGTGGCCAGTGTCTACCAGGCAGCATCAAGAGCAACGGGGCAGCTGGAGAATGGAGGCCTGGGTGACTCAGGGAAAGGTGTCTTCTCCCATCCCGGTGCTGCTCCCAGGTGGCTCAGTTACAGTCAAAGCAACATTTTTTTAAATTAATTTTACCTGTCTAAAAATGAGGGAATCAGTGCTCTTGATGCGAGGAGGAGGGTATAGGTTTCCACCTAAAACCCCGATGAGTTCGCTGAGAATCACTAGCAACTCCTCAGGCTTGCAGACCATGCTGGTGGCCGCCCCTCAAGGGAAGCAGACCTGCAGGTCACACAGCTGCAGAGCGGGGCAGCAGAGCAAGCCCGCCAGGCCCAGGTTGAGACAATGTCCTCTTCATCGCTGAGGGTTCTGCGCAGCTGTTTTCCACTAGCGTTTGCTTGTGTTTTCATTAATGATCACAAACCAAAATGTGACATGTGGTCAGGCACTCGGCAGAGGTGATTTTAATAATTTTTAGAAGGGTGCAAATTTGGGTGCCAGATGAGGTAAGCTGAGTAAATTGCAGCACACAAACTAATGCAGATCGGGTGTGCAGAAATGTAACCCTAACAGTTCACACTCAGGAAGTGTGCTTCCCAAGCAGAGGAGAGGGAGTGCTAACATTCTTTGTGTTCTTGGGAACCATTTATACTTGAATCATTCCAAGTATTCCCCAAATCCAAGAAATCATCAAAGGAAGCCTATAATTCCATCTGTATACTATGACCTACACATAGAAAAATGGAAAAATCTATTTAAAACTTTATATTATACATAAGTAGATGAATAAACATGCAAATCCACGGAGCTACTTCTGAAATTATGCCCACACCGGACTAAAGAATCAGGAAGGGCTCATGGAAAAATCAAGAGAGGAGTGTAAGGTCCAGCAACCCCAGAGCCAAAAAGGGAGAACCAAGGACTCACCAGACCCAGGGCCACAGGAAAAAGGCAAGGACCAAGAACTCAGAGCCACCGGAGGAGGGCGAGGACCATGCAACCATAGCCACAGGAACAGGGTGAATACCATGACCTCAGGGCCGCTACAGGAGGGCGAAGACCATGAACCCAGAACCATAGCAGGAGGGTGTAGGACCGTGACCCAGGGCTACAAGAGAGGGAAGTGAAAAATGAACCCAGGGTCAGTGGAGGAGGGCAAGGAGCAGGAACCCAGAAACACAGGAGGAGGGTGGAGGACATGAGGAGGACGAGGAAGATGAAACCAAGGCCATAGGAGGAGGGCTGACAACCATGAATGAGGGCCACAGAAGGAGGGTGAAGACAATGAATCCACGGCCTCAGGAGGCAGGTGAGGACCATGAACCCAAGGCCCCAGTAGGAGGGTAAGGACCATGAACCAGGAACACAGGTAATGGGCGGAGGACCAGGAACTAGAGACACAGGAGGAAGGCTAAGGACCATGAACCCAGAACCACAGGAGGAAGGTAAGAACAATGAACCCAGAACCAAAGGAGGATGGTGGAGGATCTCAAACCAGCGCCGAGATCATGAATCCAGGACGATCCCGGAAGAGGACGGAGGACCATGAATCCAGGACAACAGGAGGAAGGCAGAAGAATATGAACCACAGCCACAGGAGGAGGGCAGAGGACCATGAGACTGGAGCCACAGGAGGTGCATAAGGACCATGAACCCATGTGCATAGGAGGAAGGAGAGGGTGATGAACCAGGGCCACAGGAAGAGGATGAGAACCATGAACCCATGAACCAGGCTACATGAGGAGGGCAAGGACCATGCACCAGGGTGAACAAGGAGGGTGAGGACCATAAACCAGGGCCACAGGAGGAGGGAGAGGTCCAAGGACCCAGAGCAACAGGAAGAGGGCGAGGACCATGAACCCAGAGCTACAGGAGGAGAGCGAGGACAAGGAACCCAGGTTTACAGGAGAAGGACAAGGACCATTAACCAGGATCACTGGAGGAGGGTGAGGACCATGAACCCATGGACATAGGAGGAGGGTGGAGGACTATGAGACCAGAGCCACAGGAGGCGAGCGAGGACCATGAACCCAGAGCCACAGGAGGAAGAAGAGTATCATGAACCAGGGCCACAGGAAGAGGGTCGAGTACCATGATCTAGAGCCACAGGAGGAGAGCTAACAACCATGAACCCAGGGCCACAGGAGGAAGGCAAGGACTAAGAACCAGGGTCATTGGAGGAGAGTGAGGAATATGAACCCAGAGTCAAATAAGGAGGGCCAAGAACCATGAACCATGGTGACAGGAGGAGGATGAGGACATTGAACCAGGGCCAGAGGAGGAGGGTGAGAACCATGAACCATAGCCACAGGAAGAGGGTACAGGACCATGAACCAGGGCCACAAGAGAGGGAAGTGGACAATGAACCCAGGGCCACTGGAGGAGTGTGATGGACCATGAACCCCAGGCCTTGGGAAGAGGGCGAGGACCATGAACCCAGAACCACAGGAAGAGGGTGGAGGCACATGAACTGGGGTTAGACGAGGAGGGTGAGGACCATGAACCTGGGGCCACAGGAGGAGGGTGAGGACCAAGAATTAGGGCCACAGGAAAAGGATGAGGACCATGAACCGGGCCAGAGGAAAAGGGTGTAGGACCATGAAGCCAGGGATATAGGAGGAGGGTAGAGAACCATAAACCAGGGCCAAAGGAGCAGGGTGAGAACCATGAATCCATACCCTGGAGGAGTGTGGAGGACCATGAACCAGGGCCACAAAAGGACAGAGAGGATAATGAACCCAGTGCTACAGGAGAGGGGTGGAGGACCATGAACCAGGGCCACAGGAAGAGGTCAAGAACAATGAACCCAGGGCTACAGGAGGAGGGTGAGGCCCATGAACCCACGGCCACAGGAGGAGGGCAGAGGTCTATGAGGCCAGAGCCACAGGAAAGGAGTGAGGACCATGAACTCAGGGGCACAGGAGGAAGGTGAGGACCATGAACCCAAGCCACAGAAAGAGGATGGAGACAAGGAACCAGGGCAGGAGGAGGAGGGGGGAGGACCATGAACCCAGGGCCACAGGAGGAGGACAAGGACCATGAACCCAGAAACACAGGAGGAGTGTGAGGCCTATGAACCCAGGGCCATAGGAGTTAGATGAGGACAATGAATTAGGGCCAGAGGAGGAGGTTGGAGGACCAAGAACCAGGGCCACAAGAGTAGGGTGGGGACAATGAAACCATATGAGGATTGTGAGGACCATGAACCCAGGGACACAGAAGGATGGTGATGACCATGAACCAGAGTCACGGGAAGAAAGTGAGGACCATGAACCTAGGACCAAAGCACGAGGTTGGAGGACCATGAACACAGGGTCACAGGAGAAGAGTGTGGAGCATGAACCAGATCTACAACAGGAGGGCAAGAACCATGAACCCAGATCCAAAGGAAGAGGGAGAGGACCAAGAACCCAGAACAAAGGAAAGGGGCAGAGGACCATGAACCCAGGGCCATAAGATGTGGATAAGGACTATGAACCCAAGACCATAGGAGCACGGTGAGGACCATGAACAAAGGGACAGAGGAAGAGGGAGAGTACATGAACACTGACCCACCAGAGGAGGGTGAGGACCATGAACCAGGGCCAAAGGAGTGGGACAAGGACCATGAACCAGAGGCACAAGAGGTGGATGAGGACCATAAACCAGGGGCACAAAAGGAGGGTGAGGACCATGAATCAGGGCCAAAGAAGGAGGGCGAGAACCATGAACCAGAGCCACAGGAGGAGGGTGAGGACCATGAACCAGGGCCAAAGGAGGAGGTGAGGCCCATGAACCCATGGCCACAGAGGAGTTCAAGGATCATCAATTAAGGCCAGAGGAGGAGAGTGGAGGACCATGAACCAGCGTCACAGGAGGAGGGTAATGACCATGAACCAGCGTCACAGGAGGAGGGTAATGACCATGAACCAGGGCCACAGATAAAGGGTGAGGACTATGAACAAGGGCCAGAGGAGGAGTGTAAGGATCAAGAACCAAGGACACAGAAGGAGGGTGATAAGAATGAAACAGGGCCAAAGGAGAACGGTGGAGGAGGAGTGTGGTGGACCATGAACCAGAACCACATAAGGTGAACGAGAACCATGAACCCAAGGCCACAGAAGGAGGGTGACACCATGAACCAGGGTCTGAGGAGGAGGGTGGAGGGCCATAAACCAGGGCCACTGGAGGAGGCAAGGACCATGAACCAAGAACCACAGGAGAAGGGTGGAAGTCTACAAACCCTGGGTCACAGGAGGAGTGAGAGGACCATGAACCTAAGCCACAGAAATAGGGTGGAGGAAAATGAACCAGGGCAGGAGGAGGAGGAAGTAGGACTATGAACCTAGAGCCACAGAATGAGAGTTTAGGACCATGAACCAGGGCAACCAGGGGAAGGTGAGGACCAAGAACAAAGGCCACAGAAAAATGGCAAAGACCATGAACCAGGGCCACAGGTAGAGGGCAGGACCAAGAACCAGGGCTAGATGAGAAGACTGGAGGACCATGAACCTATGGTCACAGTATAAGGGTGGAAGAACATGAACCAGGGTCACAAAAGGCGGGTGAGGACAATGAACCCAGGGCTACAGGAGGAGGGTGGAGGACCATGAACCAGGTCACAGGAAGAGGGTGAGGACAATGAACCCTGGGAAACAGGAGGAGGGTTAGGACCATGAATCCGTGGCCAAAGGAGGAGGGTGGAGGACCATAAGCCCAGAGCCACAGGAGTTGAGCAAGGACCATGAACCCAGGGCTAGAGGAGGAGGGTAGAGGACCATGAGCAGGTCCACTGGAGGAAGGGGAGGACCATGAATCCACAGTTATAGGAGGAGGGAGGAGGACCATGAGCCCAGAACCACGGAGGCAAGCGAGGACCATGAACCAGGTCCACAGGAGGAGTGTGGAAGACCATGAGCCACAGGAGGAGGACAGAGGACCATGAACCTAGGACCACAGAAGGAAGGTGAAGAAAATGAATCAGGGCTGGAGGAGAAGGGTGGACAACCATGAACCCAGGGCCACAGGAGTAAGGTAGAGGATCATGAATCAGGGCCACAGGATGAGGGTGAGGACCATGAACCCACGGCCACAGGAGAAGGGTTAGGACCATGAACCAGGTTCACAAAAGGAGGGAGAGGACAGGGAACCGAGGGCTATAGGAAGAGGGTATAGGATCATGAACCCGAGCCATAGGAGGAAGGCAAGGACCATGAACCCTGTGCTACAGGAAGAGGACAGAGGACCATGAATTACGGCCACAGGAGGAGGGAAGAGGGCGAGAGGTCCATGAACCCAGAGCAACAGGAAGAGCATGAGGACCATGAACCCAGAGCCACAGAAGGAGGGTGAGGACCATGAAACCAGGGCCACAGGAGGAGGGAGAGGTCCAAAGACCCAGAGCAAAATGAAGAGGGTGAGGACCATGAACCCAGAGCCACAGGAAGAGGGTGAGAACCTTGAAACCAGGGTCACAGGAGGAGGGAGAGGTCCGTGAACACAGAGCAATAGGAGGAAAGTGGAGCACCATGGACCAGGGCCACCAGAGAGGGCCCTATACCATGAAACCAGGGACACAGCAGGATGGTGGAGGACCATGAACCCCAACACACAGAACCAGGGTCAAAGGAGGAGGGCGAGCACCATGAACCCAGAGGAACAGGAGGAGGGCTGAGGACAATGAACTCACGGACACAGACGAGGAGGACAATGATTCCTGGGCTTCAAGGGGAGTGTGGAGGACCACGAACCTAGGGCCACAGGAGGAGGAGAGAGGACCATGAACCAGGGCCACAGAAGGAGGGTGAGGACCATGAACCCTGAGCTACAGGAGGAGGGTGGAGGACCATAAACCAGGGCCACAGAAAGAGGATGAGGACCACGAACCAGGCCATCTGAGGGTAAGGACCATGAAACAGGGCCACAGGAGGAAGGTGAATACCATGAACCTAGGGCCAGAGAAGGAGGGCAGAGGACCATGAACTCAAGTCACAGAAGCATGGGAGTACTATGAACACAGAGTCAAAGTAGGAGGGTTAGGGACCATGAGGCAGAGCCACAGGAGTAGGGTGAGGACCATGAACCCAGAAACAGGAAGAGGGTAGAGGACTGTGAATAAGGGCCACTGGAGAGGGCCCTGTACCATAAAATCAGGGACACAGCAGGATGGTGGAGGAGCATGAACCCAGAAACACAGGAGGAGGATGGAGGATGAAGAACCAGGGTCAAAAGAGAAGGGCAAGCACCACGAACCCAGAGGAAAAGGAGGAGGGCCAAGGACAATGAACTCATGGACACAGAAGGAGGACGAGGACAAGGAATCCTGGGCTACAGGAGGAGTGTGGAGGACCATGAACCAGGGTCACAGAAGGAGGGTGAGGGAAATTAATCAGGGCCTGAGGACAAGGGAGGAAAGCCAAGAACCCAGGGCCACATGATGGGGGTGAGGACTATGAACCCATGGCCACAGGAGGAGGGTCAAGGAACATAAACCAGGGCCACAACAGGAGGGTGAGGACAATGAATCCAGGGCTACAGGAAGAGGATGGAGGACCATGAACCAGGGCAACAGGAGGAGGGCGAGGACAATGAATTAGGTTTACCAGAAGGAAGGTGGAGGATCTGAATCAGGGCCCCTGGAGGAGGGTGAGGACCATGAGTCCATGGCCACAGGAGGAGGGTGGAGGACCATGATACCAGAGCCACAGGAGATGAGCGAGGACCATGAAGCCAGGGGCACAAGAGGCGGGTGGAGGACCATGAACCAGGGCAACAGGAGGAGGATGAGGGCAATGAACCCAGGGTTACAGGAGGACAGTGGAGCACAATGAACCAGGGCAATAGGAGAAGGGCAAGAACAATGAACCCAGGTTTACAGGAAGAGGGTGGAGGACCATGAACCATGGCCACTAGAGGAGGGTGAGGACCATGAATCCACGGATACAGGAGGAGGGTGGAGGACTATGAGACCAGAGCCACAGGAGGCAAACAAGGACCATGAACCCAGGTTCGTAGGAGGAAGGTGAGGACCATGAACCAGGGTCACAGGAAGAGGGTCTATGACCATGATCTAGAGCCAAAGGAGGAGGGCTGATGACATGAACCCATGGCCACAGGAGGAGGCCAAGGACTATGAACCAGGGCCACAGGAATAGGGTGAGGAATATGAACCCAGAGTCAAATGAGAAGGACAGAGAACCATGAACCCAGAGGAACAGGAGGAGGGTGGAGCATCATGAACCCAGGGCCAAAGGAGGAGTACAGAGGACCATGAACTAGGGCCACAGAAGGATGGTGAGGAAAATGAACCAGGGCCAGAGGAGAAGGGAGGAAAACCATGAACCCAGGGCTACAGGAAGAGGGTAGAGGACCATGAACCAGGGCCATAGGTTGAGGGTGAGGACCATGAACCCACAGCCACAGGAGGAGGGTTGAGGAACATGAACCAGGGCCATGAAGGGAGGATGAGAACAAAGAACCCAGGGCTATAGGAGGAGGGTGGAGGGCCATGAACCAGGGCCACTGGAGGAAGGTGGAGGACTAAGAGACCAGAGCCAAGGGGGCAAGTGAGGACCATGAAGCCAGGGGCACAGGAGGAAGGTGAGGATCATGAACCAGGGACACAGGAAGAGGGTCAAGGACCATGATCTAGAGTCAAAGGAAGAGAGCTGACGGCCATGAACTAATGGCCACAGGAGGCGGGTGAGGACTATGAACCAGGGCCACAGGAGAAGTGTATAGGACCATGAACCAAGGCCAGAGGAAGAGAGTGAGGACCATGAACCATAGCCACAGGAGGAGGGTGATGACCATGAACCAGGGCCAGAAGAGGAGGGTGGAGAACCATGAACCAGGGTCAGAGAAAAAGGGTAAGGACCATGAACCAGGGCCAGAGGAGGTGGGCAAGGACCAAGAACCAGGACCACAGAATGAAGGGGAGGACAGTAAACCAGAGCCAGAGGAGAAGGGTGTAGGACCATGAACCCAGGGGTACAGAAGGAGGGTAGAGAACCATAAACCAGGGCCACAGGTGGAGGGAGAGGACCGTGAACCCATGCCCAGGAGGAGGGTGGAGGACCATGAACCAGGGTCACAGGAGGAGGCAAGGACCATGAACAAAGAACCACTGGAGGTGGGAGGAAGACCATGAACTCTGGGACATGGGAGGAGGTTGAGAACCATGAACCCTGGGACACAGGAGGAGGGTGGAGGACAAGGAACCAGGGCAGGAGGAAGAAGGAGGAGTACCATGAACCCAAGACCACAGGAGGAGGGTAGAAGATCATGAACCAGGGCCACAGCAGGAGGGTGAGGGCTATGAATGCAGTGATACAGAAGGAGGGGGGAGGGCCACAAACCAGGGCCACAGGGGGCAGGTGAGGATCATGAACCCAGGGGCACAGGAGGAGGGTGAGAACCATGAACCAGGGACACAGGAAGAGGGCTGAGGACCAGGAACTAGAGACACAGGAGGTAAGCCAAGGATCATGAACCCAGAGTCACCTGAGGTGGTCAGAGAACCAAGAACTTGGGCCACAGGAGGAGGGTGAGGACCAAGAACCAGGGCCACAGGAGGAGGGCAGAGAATTATGAATCAGCATCAGAGGAGGGGGGTGAGGACCATGAAACCAGAGTCACATGAGGAGGCCAGAGAATCATGAACCTGGGCCACAGGAGGTGGGTTGGGATGATGAATCATGGCCATAAGAGGAGGGTGAGGCCCATGAACCTGAGGCCACAGGAGAAGGATGAGGACCATGAATTAAGGCCAGAGGAAGAGAGTGGAGGACCATGAACCAGTTCCACAGATAAAGAGTGAGGACTCTGAACAAGCACCAGAGGAGGAGCATGAGGCCCAAGAACCAGGGCCACAGAAGGAGAGTGATGAGAATGAACATGACCAGAGAAGGGTGGAGGAAAATGAACCCAGGGCTACAGGAGGAGTGTAGAGGACCACAAACCAGTGCCAGAGGAGGAGACCAAGGACCATGAACCAGGCCAGAAGAGGAGGGTGGAAGACCATGAATCAGTGCCACAGGAGGAGTCTAGGACTATGAACCAAGAACCACAGGAAGATTGTGGAAGACCATGAGCCCTGGGTCAAAGGAGGAGGGCGAGAACCATGAACCAAAGTCACAGAAGTAGGGTGGAGGACAATGAACCAGGGTGGGAGAAGGAGGCAGGAGGGCCATGAACCCAGAAACACAGGAGAATGGTGAGGGCCATGAACTCAGGCCACAGGAGGAGGCCGAGGACCATGAACCAGGGGCAGTGGAGGAGGGCGGAGGACCATGAACAAGGACCAGAGGAGGAGGGCCAGGACAATGAACCCAGGGATACAGGAGGAGGGAAGAGGACCATGGGTCCAGAGCCACAGGAGGCAGGCAAGGACCATGAATTCAGGGCACAGGAGGAGGGTGAGGACCATGAACAGGGCCACAGAAAGAGGTTTGAGGACCATGAACTGGAGTCATAGGAGGAGGACTAGAACCATGAACCCAGAGTCACATGAGGAGGGCAGAGAACCTGAACCAGGGCCACAAAAAAAGGGTGAGGACCAGGAACAAGGGCCAGAGGAGGAGGGCAAGGACCATGAACCAGGGCCACAGAAGGAGGGTGAGGAAGATGAACCAGGGCCAGAGAAGAAGGGAGGAAAACCATGAACCAAGGCCATAGGAGGAGGGTAGAGGACCATGACCCAGGGTCACAGCAAGAGGGTGAGGGCCATGAACCCAGGGATACAGGTGTAGGTTGGAGGATCATGAACCAGGGCCACTAGAGGAGGATGAGGACCATGAACCCACAGACACAGGAGGGTAGAAGACCATGAGACCAGAGCCACAGGAGGTGAGCGAAGTCCATGAACCCAAGGGCACAGGAAGAAGGCGAGGATCATGGACCAGGGCCACAAGAGGTGGGTGGAGGACCCTGACCCCAGAGCCACAGGAGTATGGTGGGGCCCATGAACCCAGAACCATATGAATAGAGCAAGAGCCATGAACCCAGGGAAACAGGAGAACGGTGATGACCATGAACCAGGGCCACAGGTAGAGGGTGAGAACCCATGAACCTAGGGCCACAGGAGTTTGAGGACCATGAACCAGAGCTACAGGAGGAAGGTGGAGGACCATGATCCAGGGAGGTAGAGGAGGAGGGCGAGGACCATGAACCAGAGCCACAGGAAGTGTGCAAGGAGCATGAACCCAGAACTACAGGATGAGGGTGAGGACATAAACCATGGCCACAGGAGAAGGGTAGAGGACAATGAACCCAGGGCTACAGGAGGAGTGTGGAGGACCATGGGACCAGAACCACAGGAGGAGGGTGAGGACCATGAACCCAGGGACACACGAAGAGGATGAAGACCATGAACCCAGGGCATCAGGAGGAAGGCAAGGTCTAGGAAACAGGGCCACAGGAGGAGTCGGAGGACCATAAACCAGGGCCACAGGAGGAGGATGGAGGACCATGAACCAGGGCCACAGGAGGAAGTTCAGGACCATGAACCCTGAGCCAAATAAGGAGGGCGAGGACTATGAACCCAGTGCCACAGAGTGTAGAGGACCATGAACCAGGGCCACAGGAGGAGGGTGAGGACCATGAACCAGGTCCAAAAGAGGAGGGAGGAGGACTGTGAACCCAGGGCCACAGGAGAAGGTTGGAGGACCATGATCCTAGGGCCACAGGAGTAGAGTGGAGGACAGTGAACCCATGGACACTGGAGGAAGTTGAGCACCATGAGCACAGATTACAGGAGGAAGGTGGAGGTCCATGAACCCAGAACCACAGGAGGAAGGATTAGGACCATGAACCCAGAACTACAGTGGGAGGGTGGAATATCATGAATCCTGCACCACAGAAGGAGGGCAAGGACCATGAACCCAGAGCCTCAGGAGGAAGGCGAGGTCCATGAACCCGAAGTCACAGGAGGACCATGGAGGACCATTAACCAGGGCCATATGAGGAGGGCAAGGACCATGATCCCAGGACCACAGGAGGAGGGTGAGGACCATGATCCCAGGGCCACAGGAGGAGGGTGGAGGATCATGAACTCTCAGCTACAGGAGGAGGGTGAGGAACATGATCCCAGAAACTCAGGAGGAAGGCGAGGTCCATGAACCCGAAATCACAGGAGGACCATGGAGGACCATTAACCAGGGCCATATGAGGAGGGCGAGGACCATGAACCCAGGGCCATAGAAAGTAGGCGAGGACCATGAACCCGGGGCAGAGGAGGAGAGCAAGGACCATAAACCCAGAAACACAGGAGGATTTTGGAGGACACTGAATCAGGGCCACAGGAGGAGGGTGAGGACCATGATCCCAGGGCCACAGGAGGAGGGTGAGGACCATGAACCAGGGCCACAGGAGGAGGGTGGAGGATCATGAACCCTCAGCTACAGGAGGAGGGTGAGGACCATGCACCCTCAGCCACAGCAGGGGGCAAGGGCCATCTTCAGAGCCACACCCGCAGAGGAAGGTTTGGGAGGAATGTCTAAGAACAAGGCTGAGCTGTAAAGCAGAACACCAGGGACCCTAGAAGGAAGAGAGGAGGAGATCGGAGGCAGCATTCTGCAAGGATGATATGGAAAGGTACTCCCGACAGATGTGTGACCAAGAGCATCAGGAAGCAAACGTGCAAATTAAAAATTCTGAAGAAACAGACGAAAACCACAGAGAGACACAGAGCACCCTGCAAGAGCACGCCTACCCTGTGACGAGTACCATATGAGGGAAGACATCTGCCCTTGGCTTTCTAGTCTGGCTGATGTCACTTAGCATCACGTTCTCCAGTCTGTCCATTACCAGCAAGTGCTGTAATTCCTCTTCATGGCTCAGTAGAACTCCCCTGTGTATACATAACACATTTTCTTTATCATTCATCTGTTGAGAGGCACCTGGGCTGGTTCCACAGTTTGGCTGTTGTGAGTTGTGCTGCTATAAACATTGATGTGGCTGTATCACTGGAGTGCCCTATTTTAGATCTTTAGGATAAACACCAAAGACTGGGATAGCTGGGTCATACGGTGGTTCCACTGTTAGTTCAGATGGGAGCTAGAGAAAACTAAGGGAAAGGAGCAGGAGCCAGGCCTCATGAAGACATAGGGAAGACAGCAGAGGAGGAGATCAAGAGGGAGGGAGGAGGGCCGGGAAAGGGAGGAAATGTGGAATAAAATCAATCAAATCACACTACATGCTGTCTAAATATAACACAGGGAATTCCACCTCTATGCACATCTGTAATGCACCAATCCAGAGTGAATAAATGAGCACAAGGAAGATCAGTGTATTAGAGGAAGGAGAATTGGGGAGGAAAAGGCGGGAATGGGCCTGAAGTGGAGGAAGTTGAATTCCCTGCACATGTGACTTTGTCAAAGGGAACCCAGCCATTATGCATAACTACAGTGTTCTAAGAAAACGCACAAAATTGCAGACACAAATGACTCTAAATGGATATAAAATATTAAAAGGAAAGTACCACGTGTCAGACATCCACAGTTCACTAGACTACCAGAGCAGGTCCCGAAGCAGAGCAAACCAAACAAGGTCACCGCGCACCCAGCCTCGTT
>JAJEJO010001539.1:0-14802 GCA_020662805.1 Glaucomys volans
TGTACTGGTACACCATGGGGACCTTTCTCAGGCAACGGTGCTGTTCATACACCTCACAGTGGACCTTCATTATGGACGGGTCTATACACGTACCTCCTAGTGGACCTTTATCAGGTGACGGGCTGTATTTAAAACTAAGGGAACTTTTTCAAGTAACAAGGCCGTGCAGGTACCTCGTACTGGACCTTTTCCAGGTAACTTGGCTGTACATGACCCTCACAGGGATCTTTGTCTGTTCCCAGCACTGTGCCAGTACCCCATGGTGTCTTTTAACAGATGACAGGGCTGTACAGGGACCTCATAGGGTCCTTTATGGGTAACAAGGATGTCCAAGCACCTCATAGTGGACAATTATCAGGAAAATGGGTGTACCTAAAACTCACAGGGACTTTGATCAGGGAGCAGGGCTTTGTAAGTACCTCATGGTGCCTGGCTATCAGGCAAATGGGCTCTACGTAAACCTCATAGGATATTTATCTGGTGTCTGGTCTGCACACAAACCTATTGGGAGCTTTGTCAGGTTACAGAGCTGCACGTGCAGCTCACAGCGGACCTTTATCAGGGGACAGGCGCACTGTACCTCACAGAGGTCCTGGATCACGTACGAAGGCCTCAGAGGGACCTTGTCAGGTAACAGGTGTACATGAACCTTACAGGGACTTCTATCAGGAAAACTTGCCCTAGAGCTACCTCAGCTGGACCTTTACTTGTTATGAGGGGACTGCGTTGTCCTTAGGCCTAACAGTGGCTCTTTAGGCCTCTTAGGGGACCTTAATCATGTCATTGGGCTGTACTCATGCCTCAGAGGTGACTTTTATCAGGTAACAGTCTACCTGTACCTCAGAGCGACCCTTTTCAGGTGACAGGATTGCGCAGTTGACTCCTGGGTTCTTATTCTGTGAGGACAAGGGCAGCACATTTGGGGCTGGTTGCAGGTGGCCCTAGTTAAGTGACCAGCAGGAGGCTTCTGTCCCATATCGGCCTCTGCTGGGGAGGCCCTTGGTTTCCTTATCCAGAGTTAAGGCTGGAGTACAGAGACGTGAGCCCTATGCCTGCCACGTGCTCCCATTTCTCCTGCCTGCTCTGCGATCCTGCGGAGAAAGTCCTCCCAGGCTGCTTCACAGAGGAGCAGCCTGACACCCCGCGTTGTGCACCTGGCCCGTGTGGCTATGCCGACGAGAGTGCAGCTGGATTGGGAACCGGCCTTGAAGCTGGCGTCTCTTGGTGGTAACTGGGTCCCAACCTGGCTCTCCAGAGGCTGCTTCCATGGTCCTCAGGTCCACGGCTCATGGTCCAGCCCAGGGCAGGGGGAGGCAGCTGGTTGGCTCCTGGATACCTTGAGGGCAGGTGTATCCCTGGAGGACTTGCCAGGTCTGCAGTGCAGGAGATGCTGGCTTCAGTGAGGGGCCCTCACCCCAGGTTCTGGCCTCCGATTGGACAAACCTTGAAGCTTGGGATGGGAACAGGCCAGGCCCTGAGCCCTTCTCACGACCCACTGTGCCACATCTGCTCTCCTTGCCTCTCCTGCAGACCGGGTCCCTGTGCGGGCTCAGACACACCTGCCCTGGCTTCCACTGCACTGTCACCCACCCCTGGGACGCCGTCTCCCCACTGAGGAGTGATCACCTTGCATTCTGCACCCTCACTGTGTCCCCTGAGGGGGGGACTCTCTTCCGTGTTTAAACCCCATGTCTAGCACAGTCTGGAGGTAGCAGGTGCAGAGTGGGGTGTGAGTAGAGTTGCCTAAGACCCGGAGGGGCAGCAGGGACCACACACTGCAGAGTTCCTGTGTGTGCTCCTGTCTCTCAGTGAGATCCGGCCTCAGCCCCTGAGAGTCGTGCTCACTGCTTTCATGGTGGTCCTGTGGGTTACTTTGAGCTTTTTTTTTTTTTTTAATTAAAAAATTTGCCTTGGACATAGGTTCAAGCTCCTATTTTGGGGTGGAATATTGGCCTTGTTATGTTGGCACTACTTCTGATTTATACCTGGAGTGGATGTCTACCTGTCCTCATGATGTCATGGACACAAGAGGTACACATAGCCTAGCACTTTTTTATAAGGCACTATCTTCGTCAGAAATCTCTTCAGGAAAAGGCAGTGTGGGTGGGCAGGTAAACGTGGACCAGCAGAAACCTAGGGCTTCAAAGCCATGAAGGGCACACCCAAGACCCCTGTGGAGCTTGGGGAGGGTGCACCTGAGCTGTCACTGATGAGAAGGTCTGCAGAGACCAGGAAAAGCCCTGGAGAGAGGTCTAGCTGGTGCTGAACGGGACCCCCCTGCAGAGGGTCGTCCTGTGCTTCGTGGATGTGGCGGACCCTGGACAACCTCCATGCACTAGTGTCAGTGGCTTACGTATGCATCAGGGAGCCACCAGGTTCTTTAGCCCATATCCCTCTTGGGGGCGGGATCAGCACTAGTCTGGTGACAGTCACTGTCCATGCACACCCTGGACATGTTAGCAGGCTACACTGTGGCTTCATGCAGAATCTGGGCCTTTGTTCTCAGCCTTGCAGCTCTGAATGGACCTGGTGTGGATGGGAGAAGCTTTGACAGCCACTGGTGGATGAGTCATGGCTCTAGAGAGGTGGGTCTATTGTTGAGCAACTGAACGCTCTGCCTTACCAGGTGCTCGGCCCAGAACCCGCAGGACACATGCTTCCATCTGTGGAATGGAGATCAGACATCTCCGAGTGGGATCCTGCAACCTGATGACCCCAGTGCTCAGACAAAGAGCAGTCGTGCAGCAGTGGAGTAGAGTCTGGTCAGCTGGCCAAGGTAAGGCTCCCAGGAAAGACTGCTTCTTGCCAGGCCGAAGGGCTGCAAATGGAATGTTCAGCCAGATGTTTAATAAAACGTTTAAGGACCTTGTCAAGATCCTTCAGAGCCAATGTGTTCAATTCCAGAATCAACACATTCGACCGCAGTGGTGAGTTCATCCTAATTAGATTAGAATTGGACCCCTTACTAGAGCTCAGTACATAGGGTTGAGATGGGATTTAATGTGAGAATGCACATAGGAAGTTCTTAGTATGTTCACCTTTACTACAAGTAAGTCATAACAATGATGGAGATAATTACCAATCAATACTACATTGTTAGCAATAATGGTAACAGTATTGCCATCCCCGTGTAAATTAGGCATATAATACATCTGCTTACAGACATACTGAGAAACTGAGGCTCAGAGAGTCCAACAGTTTTCTCAGGTTCAACTGATGACTCATAGTTTGAACTTGAACATCTAGTGAGTCCAAGTTTAAGGCTCTCTGAGCCCATCCGGAACTTAAGCAATAAGGGAATGTTCATTTGAGCAAATCAGAGCAGCATTCCCTGATGCCAAAATCTCTCAGCCCACTGGCCTGGTGGGAGGTGTGGGGTCTGGGATGTCCACCCTCTCCCTGTGACCTCTCTACCCAGCTGGTCTGAGGCCGGTGTTTGGAAAGTGCATTCCCAGGGGCATCAGACGGGCTCAGCACTGGGCAGGGGTGCGGGAGTCTCTCCCCTGCTCATAGTTTTGGAGTCTGCTGCTTCTAAGCGGCTCTCCTCGCTCAGGCGCTCACTAGAGTGCAGAGCTCTTCCATCCACCGAGCTGCCCTCCTCCCAAACCTCTGACCTCCGGCTCTGCAGTCTGTTTCCATCAGACACGTTGCCTTCTCAAGGTTTGCACTTAGCAGCCTTTGAGACTGGGAGGCAGGGAGGCTGGCAAGGCCAGCTCTGCAATCACAAGGCAGGACAGGCCAGCAGGACACTGCCTGCCCCTCCAGACCCTGTCCTTGGCCAGCTCTGCTGCTGAGTGCAGCTGGGTCCTCAAGCTTTTCCCATGAAAGGCCAACAGCAAATGACTTCAGGCTTTGCAGGCTGCCTGGGCTCTGTCAGACTCATGCCTGCCACTGTGGTGTGAGAGCAGCCGGAGACAACGTGTGACCCAGCTGGTGTGGTGGTGCAACACTAAAGCTGTGTACGAACGTGGAATCTTGAGTTTCGTGTGCAACAAAATGACATTCTTTTTTTTTATTTGTTTTTAATCATAAAATAATATGCTTAGCTAGTGAGCCGCACAACACAGGCAGGGTGAGGCAGCGGGCTCGATGTTTGCCAGCCCCTGTGAGGAGCAGTCAGCACGCCAGTGAGTGTGTGTGTGCACACACATGCATGTGAATGTGCATGTAACACACGTGGAGCCCACTACACCAGCTGCTGCTTCGCTTTGCATCTTGCTGGTGTTTTGGGGGCGATCCTTGCGTATCAATGCAGTAATAGCCGCTTATCAGAACCAAGTCAGATAGCACTCCCTTGTGGGACTGTTAGCGCCAGGCTCTAACCTGTCTTCTGGGAGGGCACCTGGCTTGTCTGCATTGTCTTGCTAAAGCAGGAAAGCGAGACTGCTCCGCTGAAATCCTTCAGCACATGTTGAGAGTGTAGGGTTGACGCAACACATGTGTATTTATGGGTGTGTTGGCGGGAGGGCTACTGGGGACTGAACCCAGGGGCCCTTTACCACTCAGCTGCATCCCCAGCCCTTCCTAAAACATTATTGTATTTTGACCCAGGGTCTTGCGAAAGGCTTCCAACTTGTGATCCTCCTGCCTCAGCCTCAAGAGTAGCTGGGATTTCAGGTGTGCACCGTTATACCAAGTTATGCACATTTTTAATTGTACTGGCTACTGGAAATTTGGCTACCATACACTTAGCTTTAGTTTACATTGATACCAATAATGCACAACAGTGCCTATTTCCCTTCTCAGTGTGGTGTTCTATCAAACATTTTAGTGTTTGTAGATTTTTATAAGAGAAATTGCATATTATTTAACTTCTCGAAGTGACTGAATATTTTTCATGTTTAAGAGTTGCTTATTTTAATTTCTGTGAACTCTTAATAACTTTGGTCCACTTAGTTGCACTGTTGCTCTTCATGTTGGTTCATTAGAAGCTTGTTACATATTCATATGCTGTTGGTACAAATCAGAAAGGCAGCTGCCGTCTCACGTTTGCTCTGCCTTTTATTCATTAAGCTACTTTGGTTGAAATGTATGAAGAAAATTCAGCCGCACACAGATCAGTAGTTGACAAAGGGCAGATCAGTTGAATTGTCTTCAGATATGTGGGTGTTTTCCTTTGATCCTAAGTAAAATTTGGCATGTGACAGTTGCTTAATAGTTAGCTGCAATATGAGATCTGAAACCACATTAATAAACCTTTCATACTCTGTTAAAGCCTATTTGTCCTTCTTGCCTTTGAATTCCTCTTTTCCCTGCTCACAATTTGTAACCTCAAGCATTGTGGCTTAGAAAACTTCTTGCCCTGAGATGTACGGGTCTTCCTAACACTGACATTTTGTTTCACAATATAAACCCCACATTCCCTAGCTTCTCCTCTGGTCTTACCAGAAATCAAGAAATATCTGAAATCTGTCCAGCTCACAGACACAGATACAAGGTTTCCAAAATCCAAATTTTCACTCTAGATCTCAAATTTTATTATTGGCAACCGAGGCAGCTTTGTCTTACAGAAGTCCCCGTGTCCTCTGCTCCCTCCTGCAGGAATACTGACCTTTTACAGGCTGGAATATACCCTCCACCCCTCACTTCTTCCAGCAGGAATGTGCCCACCACGAAGCCTTTCCTTGAGCAGCCCCCAGCTTCCGCCACAGCAGAAGGCTTCTTGGAACTTCCCATCTGGTGAGCGGAGCACGGAGAACGTGCACCGAGGAGCTAAAGCTTGGTCAAGCTGGCTCTGTCTGCGTGGAAGGCGGCACTGCCTGCTGCCCGTCTCCCAGCTGCACGTGCCTGCCAAGCTGCAGCCAGCCAGACCACAGGCAGGTGGGTGCTGCCTTGTGCCATGCTGATGCACAGACAGTTCTACCCAGCGTTTCTTTGGCACCATTCAGACAAATGTCAGCACAAGCAAAAGGCAGAGCATTTCCTCATCTCATGATGAAACTGGTTTTGAACCTGCGGACTCCCTGGAAGGGTCTTGGGTGCTGGTGGGTGAGTGAGCTCCTGATGGAGACAAGGAAGTGCTTCTGGGTGTGTTCGGGAATTGCTGGGTCCTGGATGGAGAAATGCATGTGTTGATGACCATGCTACACCTACTCAAATTTTCTCTCAGGTTGGTGCAACTTTCTACGAGACTCTCCATGGTGTGCTTTCCTGGGGCCTGCAGCCGTCAGGCATGCGGATGCTCACTGCAAGCCTGCTCTGAAGGCCCGTTAGGCAGGTTAGGAGAGCTGGCTCTGATAGGCCACTCTCTCTGGGAACATACTGAATTCTTTAGCAGCACCTCTTCAAGTGACAGCAGCTTTCATGCAACCATGACAACAGGTTAGGCCCTGGGTACTTTGTACGAGGGTCATGGCTAAGTGGCTGTACTCTTGATCGTCCAAGTGCCTCATCTCCCTTAAAACCTCTGCAGGTTGCAGTCACGGCGGAGACAGCAAGGGCAATTAATTGCACCACATCCACATGGCCTGTCATTTGTTAAGCTATTTATTTTAATTAAAACGTCCTATTTTTTAAATTCCTTATTTTCAGCTTGCAAGTTGTGGACCAGGCAAGAAACAACAAGTCATTGAGCCTCTCGCATGGCTCAGCTCCTGCAGCAGCCCACGGTGAGCCCTGTGAGTAGGTGGCCAGCCCCACCCCAGCTCAGGGCTCTGAAGAGGCCTCTGCTAAAGAGCCCAAGGTTTGGGCTGGGGTTGTGGCTCAGTGGTAGAGCACTTGCCTAGCACCTGCAAGGCCCTGGGTTTGATACTCAGCATCACATAAAAATGAAATAAAGGTATTGTGTCCACCTACAACTAAAAAATATATTTAAAAAAAGAACACAAGATTTGTAAAACATTCCTGAGTCATCCATAGGGAAGTGTGGAAACATGGGCCAGTTAGAAGTTATTACAACAAACCAGACCCACCTCTGGTGGTGTGGCCCAGGGAGGGACACCATGAGATCTGGTCTATGAGGACCTGGAGATATTTAAGTCGCCCCAGGGTAAAACACCAGGACTAGCGACCCAAGCTAAACACATCAAAAGTCAAAAGTAAAAGTACTCCATGGTCCTCTGAGCTTCTCACCTAACACTGACGACTTGACAAAAGGTAACAATTCCTAAGGTGCTTCAGCCTTTGGAGCTGAGTTCACCAAGAGAAAGATGCTCACAGATGAGCGTTAAGAGATTCCTGGCATTGGAAGCTGTACAGGTGTATTAGGACTGAATAGATGACGTTTCTGAGCATGGCTGATTGGGACATGCCAGGTGACACTCAGGGTAGTGATTGCTAGGATAATGTCACTGTAAAACACGAGTCCCCAGGACTCTGCACGCTCCTTACACTCAAGGCCATGACTGCACTGTGTGGAACACTGGAAAGTCCCCTTAACAGAGCCTTTCTGCACAATGTTAGGTTCCTCAGCCTGTTATTCATGTCTGAAGGTCCACCAGAAGGGCAGTCCTGACCTGGGGACCTGTCAGTACTGTCTGATGCTCTCAGTGAACTACAGACTTCTAGCTGGCCCATCAGAAGAGGTTTGCATGAAGGCAGTCGGTAGAAAAAGCAAAGGGAGGAAGCCAAGTCTTTGTGTAAGTTGACCATCAGAAAGACGCCCCTCACTAGAGAACAGCAGCTGTGCACATCTGAAAGTCTGAACGGGACAATCTATCATGTTGTCCTGCCCAGCACAGAGTGCACCTGGAAACCTTCACCTGCAAAGATGGACTGGTGACCGAAGACCTCTACAGTGTGGGATCTGTTGCACGGAGGGTCCTATGTGCTAGGCTGCTGGGCATTGCACTCAGGGCCTTCTCCTCCTGGGGAGGGACAGTGATCCACCTCGGCTCCTAGAGTATCTGTGCAGTGATTCTTGTTCACCAATTCCATTACAAGCAGGTTCTCACTTGATTATGCACACAGCACGGATCCTAATGCAGTGTCGTATCTGCCATGGAATTGAATTATTTTCAGTTGAATTTGAAGAACTTATAAGCAGAACCATCATGCAATCGTGATCCAGCTCCTCAACCTCAAATATCAAGCCAAATGACGACCTGAGGATGATTAGGGTGATCTGGAATAGATGAGTCTAGAAAGCATACTAATAAAGCAGCAACAGTCGGACAGCCACCACTGGTATTGCCACAAATACCGCTATCAGATTCTCCATGCTCAATATCAAAATGCAGCTCAGTCAGTCTGTCAATGGTGACATGCCATTCGTGGGCCAGCACCCTGTCCAGCGAGCCCTCAGGGTTCTGAGGCAGGCCATGGTAGACTTGAGCTCCTTCTCTCCACATGGTAGCTTGCCTCTTCTACATCATGGGCACTCACTGTTACTGAGAAGAACCATGATGCCCTCAGGAGCTTCACCCAAGGCCAGATCACCCTCCAGGGTTGCAGGCTGAGACTGGCTGAAGTCCATTCCAGCCTGCTATACCTGTGTGAGGGAGTCACTGGCTTGTCTCCGTGGCTGTGAAATGAAAGAAACCTTTATACTCTGCAAATGAGGGGAGGAGCCTTGCATTGTGAGAGCACAGGAGAGGTACTGCCACTTGGCAGTGACCTTCTGTCCATTATCTTGAGTTTCTACAGCTGCTTCCTGTAGAAAATGTTTGCTTTGAAACTATGGGACAGTAATTTCTCAATATCAAAGGCTTGTCTTGGAAAGACAACGTTTTTGAAGTTGCTCCACGTCATACGACAGTTTCTTTTTGACTCCTGCATGAATCCAGTATAACTGCACCAAATATATATTCTGGAATCCTTTGCACTCAGAAGAATTATGATCTCAGGCAAATGATGCAGCTCCTCTGACTCAGTTTCCTCATCTGAAGGAGGAAGAGGCCAAGTCAGGAGCTCACTCAGCTCCTACAGCCCTGAAGCGGGGAGAGAGTGGGGCTCTGCTGCCCACCTGCTGGAAGCTTCTCTAATTGATTAGGTTCCAGGAAGCGCTTGCTGATCCCACTACGCAACCAACGGCATCAGTGCTGCTGGTGTGGACTCGCTGATTCACATCGTTGTCTTCACTCTCTTCTGAGTCCTTAACATTTTTTCTTTGTAACATAAGATGTGATTCTTTGAAATTATAATTCTCTGCCTTCTATGCATAAAAATTTCTTGAATGCGAACTTAAAAACTGCACATTTTTTCCAATACTCCTGAAAAAGTGAAAGTTCTGTAGAGACATCCTTCAACCCAATTACAATCCAGGGTAGGGTAGGTGAATGGCAGATAATGTGTCATTGCTGCTTGACCTCCCACTGTGTGCTGCTCTGGGCTCCCCTCAGTCAGCCCAGCTCTCTCATGGACTTGGCCCTTCCAAGCCAAGATACAGGTAGTTAGTATAATCAATATATAATGGATTACAAAATAGCATGCAATAACTTATACATCATCTTCATGTACTCAAAGTGTAAATAATATGTCTTGGTATGTATATGACCCAGTAGTATGTACAATAATGTGGTGTGTAGTGTGTACAATAATGTGGTGCATGCAGAGATGTGATATACTCTGAATTGTCTCAGATGCTAAGATTAAATGGAGGTTCATGCAAGTTAAAAATGTGGTAGCCTGAAAATCATGTGACATGTGACCTCCTGAATGTGTGGGGTTGGGGGTGGGCTCAGGTCCTGCATAGATGTAGAAGCCTCAGTGTTCATACTTTCAGTAAGAAGATGGTGCGTCATAGGGGATTGTGAGTAGATGGCAGAGGAGCACCCTGTGCCTGGTGCCCACTCTCATGGGCACCCACAGGGGCTAGTTCTGTTGTGCAATGAGAGAGGCAGCTGCTATGGTTTAGAAATGAGGTGTCCCCCTTGCCCACTCCCTTCCACCATGATGTCCTGCCTCACCTTGGGCCTACAGCTTTGGAACTGGCCTACCACAAACTGAACTTCTGAAACCATGATCTTATCTTGACAAACTTTTTCTCCTCTACATTGTTCTTGTTAGATCTTTTGGTCTCAGCAGTGAAAAAGCTGACTCAAGCAGAAATTGGTACTGAGAAGTGAAGTTGTTGCCATGACTGACCTGACCATGTGCTTCAGGAGCTGTTAGAGCTTTTTGGAATTTGTGGGAGGAATTTTGGAAAGTTGAGAGATGCAAGCTGGAAAAGCTTTAGATTATTGTAAGTGGGGCTTAATGGGCAATTCTGGTGAGAGCTGAAAAGACTAGAATGTCAACAGGATTCTGGACAGTAAAGCTCATATGAGCTTTCAGAGGAGGAGGACTCTACTGGAAACTGAACACTGTGGCTACGAAGTTGTCTACCTTTTGCCTGTGTCCTGAGACTCTGTGAAGCTGAATTTAAAGGTGATGGACTAATTAATCCAGCAGGGGAGATTTCAAGGCAGCACACCCTTTGGGGGTAGCGTGGGTATTGCTGACAGTTTTTAGGCAAATTTATTGTAATAAATAGAAATAGAAATATAAAGATTTGAAAAGTTTCCAATTTGGCCAGAAAACTGAGTAAAACTGGGACTAAGGAAAGTCTGGTTGTTACAGATATTATAGCCACTAAAGGGATGCTAAATATTTTACCCAGAAAAAATAGGAAAGGTGGCTTGAGGGCATCTCATGAACTGGCAAGACCACACCCATCTCAGGCTCAAAATAAAAATTCCTTTGAGAAGAGACCAGGGTGGCACCTTCTTGCACAGGAAGGACTAGGAATTTCTTGCACCATGTTCAGCCACCCAGGCACTCGAGGCTGCTGAAGCCATGGTCCCAGGAGGCTTAGCTACTGATCAAGAAGGTAGGATGCTGGAGTTAGGGGATCATGGGGCTTCCACCGAGATTTCAAAGGAAGTCCTTGGAGGCCAGGCAAAGTGTCCCAATGTTGGGGTCCCTGCGGGCTGCCCCTGATATGGAAATGTGTAAAGATGTAAGAAGGAAGCCAAAGCTGCAGTGGAGATTCCTGAGATTGAAAGATCTGCAGAGGAAAACATAGGAATGGAGCAGAGACAAGCCAAGAGGGGCCTTGTGGGTTGCAGCCGGCAAGGTCATAGGGTGGAGGTACGCAAGCCTGCTGGAGAGACAATCACAAGGCCTGTGCCCCAGATGCTGGATGTGAAGCTACAGCCCCTGTTTGCCTGGCTGGATTAGGTCTTGTTTGGTCTCATCCCTTCTTTCTATGCCCCTATTTTTCCATATGGGAATGTTTACACCGTGTCTCTCTATATTGGATACATGTAACTCGCTTTTGCTTTTTACAGGGGCTCGTGCTTGAGTTGCCTTGAGTCTTAGAGGAGGCTTTGGACTTGGACTTTTGTATAATGCTGGAACTGTTAAGACTATGGGGACTCTTGAAAACGACTAAGTATATTTTGCATTTTGAGATGAGCATGAGCTTTTGGGGGTCAGGGGTCGAATGTATGGCTTAGATATGAGGTGTCCCTCAAAAGCTGAGGCCAGGGGTCCAGCATGGACACTTCTTAACTCAAAGAGTTAGTGGTTTTAAATTTTCATCACTTAACACATTAAATCCAGATGTCCTGAAATTTCTGGATTTTGCCAGCACTGCGTCTGTAGTGAGCCACACATCTTAAAGCTCTGTGACTTAAAGAGGTGATGATACCTCAGTGTTGTTGCTAATTTGCCTGCTTTTCAGCGTAGTGTACCTTTCCCATTCAGATTAGAAATGATTGTGTGAACTGAGCAGGTTTTCGGAGAAATGGCACAGGACCGTGACTTGGTGGCTTCTCATTTTAACTGCCTGATGCCTAAACCCCAATTGTGGAAATGACTTTCCTCTTCTTTTGGGCAGTGTCTGAGGGGCGGGGACCTGAAGTCACGCCATCAAGGAACTGTTGAAGGAACAAGGTGTTCCCTTGTACCAAGCCAGCTTCTGGCAAAAGGAGTGTGGCCATGGTGGCTGCCTTCAGTGCTGCTGAGGCCAGGCCTGGGCCAGGCGCCATGGCTCCCTCGTCCTCCTCAGGCAGGGGCCCGGACAGGCAGCTGTAAGCCAGACCGTTGGGAGCACAGCTGTCCCAGTTCCCCAGCTTTAGTTTTGGTGATTTTTGTAAGTTGATCACTAAGGGGCACGTGCTCATGGTTGCTAGTGTCTTTCATTGGTGCCACTTGACATTTCTTAGTGATTTGATGGTGGGTCTGCAATTGCTCAGGCTTGAAAAGTTCTTTGTGGCTCGTCCACCACCTCACAACCTACCCAGGGCTGCCATGCTGCCAGTGAGCAGCAGCGTTGGGTTGTGTGGGCACCCGTGGGGCCCTGCCCTACAGATGCGTGCGCACAGTCACAGAGGTGTGGGTGCACACAGCGGCACTCACGCACACACGGGAGTCTGCCTTCGTTGAACAGGATTGCAGACTCCATCTCAACCTCCTCATCCCACACTGCTGTGCTCAGGCACACCTCCAGGATCGATGCAGTTGCCGTTTGCTTCCTTGTGGTTGCCTTGCTGTCCCAGGAGGCACCCCAGACACGTGACAGCCGCCAGCGAGCCCTTTCATGCAGTCGTGAATGGCTCTTAAAATCTTTATCGATGATGATGAAAATGAGCAGCTCCATGTGCAGGAGGGACTCTCACACCCCGTGGCCGGCACCCAGAAGGAACAGGGGGTGCCCAGGACCCAGCAGCCTGCCCTGCTTCTGGACACTTCCCAGTGTCCTCGTGACCCTGGACGGAGGGTCTTGCACTGCTTTCCTGTTCTCTAGAGTCAAACAGCACCAACCTTCCTATGCTGGGATTTCAGTGGTAGGACTGCAAGGCTCTGTCCTTGAACGCCATCAGTTAACAAAGGGTTTTATTTTGAAATAATTAAAGATTCACAGGAATTGTCAAAACACTCAAAATAAGAGATAAAGTAAAAATAGAGAGGCGTCACCCAGGGTCTCTGTTGCTATCTTCCAAAGCTCCAGGCCCTTTGGGGCCCAGGGAGTGGACGTTGGTAGTGGCTGCAGAGTTTGTTCGGATGTCCCCAGTTTTACACAGGCTTATCTATCAGGTTCCTGTTTGGTCCCTTTGTTAGGTCTCCGTTATTTCCACTTTCTCCCTGACTTCCTGTGGGAAGTCCTTCCTGCTGATCAGGTTTTAGGATTCCATGCTGATTTCCCAAGGGTTTGTTTTCCCTTTCCATAGCTTCGATTGGTGGGGCAGTTGGTTTGCAGTTTACACAGGGCAGTCGCCACCTGGTGGTGCTGGCACGTTACTGGCTCTAGTGGAACTTGGGAACTGAAGACCCTGCACCCTCCATTTACCCTGTGATGGTCCTCAGTGTTCTCTTTGTGAGCTCCGAGAACATGGCGGTAGGGCGCTTTGCTTCCACTCCAAGCACAGAGTGGAAACCGCAGAGGGAAGCTGCCTTTCACTTTCCTGCTGTTCTCACTTTCTTCCGGAAGTTCCCGGATGGCGCTTCCCCGCCTTGCCCTCTGTCTGGAAGCCCATTCAGCGGTCCCTCAGGGCAGGTGGCCAAGTGCCCCACCTTCCTACTGCGCACTGTCCCTGCTGGGCCTCCCTCCCGAGGGCCAGCCTTCCTTTCTCGGTGGGGTCCCCTCCCTTGGCTGCCGCAGGTCCGGGGAACACCTCTCACTGGAACCGGCGACCTCTGCATGAAGGGCTTCTCTAGGGCTTCTCTCTTGCTGCTCTCTGGTAGTTTCCTTGTCTTCGGTTTTCCAGAACTCTAACTGGTGCATCTTAGCATCTTGGCATGAACTTCCTTGCATTTATCACCTTTGGGTTTTTCTCAGCTGCCTCAATCATTCGGTTTATGTTCCACTAAATTTGGGGAGTCTTCAGTCACCGGTAAGCAACCTTTCCAGTCCCACTTTCCTTCTTCTCTGACCTTGTTCCGGGTCCCCGAGATCCTGCTGCTCCACCACCAACCTTTGCTACCGTTCAGATGTGGTCAATTCCGCTGCCTTTGCCTCCCCTCCACCAGGAAGCCGTCCACTGGGGCTAGTGAATGATGCGGGCAGCACTCATGGATAAGCCTTTGTGTGGATGCACCTTTGAACTCTGGGCACACAGCCCAGTGGAGCTGCTGGGTCCCGTGGGAGTCCACATCTAACAGCGGGAAGCCGCGGGTGAGGGTCCCGTTCCTGCCACCTCACCCATGCTAACCATCTCGGCAGCCACGTCACCTGGAGCCGTGGTGTCTCACGGTGACCCTGATGTCCTCCCCGGTGGCTGAGGATGACTGAACTCCCCTTGCTGCGTGGCTGCCTGTGTGCTCTGCCAGTGGACAGCTCGGCGATCTGGAACACGCGGGGCACAGAGACCTCGGATCTGCTCATGCAGGCTCAGGGATGCGGGGTCTGCTAGGGTTTCCTCCCTGCTTGGGAGCCGCTTCCCTTTCCTGGGAGGCACAGGGGAACCCCTGGGGAATGGGCTTGCCCGGTGATGGTGGCCATCTTTTTCAAAGCTCATAGAACTTGACACTTCAAGAGGGGGAATTGTACTGGGCAGGCGGAAATTACACTACAATAAACCTGACATTAAAAAATAAGTAAAATGAAGAGATTTGTCTTTTAATTCTCTTCTGTAGAAATTTAGGCACCTTCCCCCCAGCCAGCTTTGCACGGTCAGCAACCTGGGAGTCCAGAGGAACCTGTTGTCCCTTCCTGTGAACTGGTGGTATTTGACTGCAGTCCTCTGTTTGCACAAATAGAGGGACCACTGTGGTCCCCAGAGCACAGCTCCCACCACAGGGCCTGTGAGTCGTCATGAGCAAGGTCCTTGGGCTCTCTGGCCAGTTCCTCTGCAGATGCAGCTCACCTTCCTCTGTGTCTTGCAGGATGATCATAGTTTCATGAGTACCATGACATGGAAGTGGTTTGGAGAACCAGCAGGA
>JAJEJO010001539.1:15202-58534 GCA_020662805.1 Glaucomys volans
TGAGGCCTTCGGGGCTTCAGTGCAGCTCTGACAGGGGCTTTGTCTCTAGGGCTGCAGGTGCACCAACGCCCCACCTGCCCAGGTGCCCTCCACTCAGGTGGACTCTGTGAGGGAGAGATGACATCTGGGCAGAGTCCAGGGATTCTGAGGTGTTTGTCCCTCCCACCTGGCATTCCCAGGCTCTCCTGCACCCCCACCAAAGACCCATCTTTTCCTGTGTATTCTCTTTCCAACAACTTCCCTTGGGACTGTTCCCCCCATGACTCTGACTTCCGGACCTCTCTCCCGAGCGTCTTCATTTCCTCTGGACACAGAGACATCATTTATGCAGTGAAGAGAAAGGCCAGCTGGTGAGCAGGTACCAGCCCACCACAGAAGTTCTGCACCCATCTGTACCAAGGGGACCCTGGCACCTGCCCAGGAGAGGAAAGTTCCCAGGGGGACAGGTCAAAAATGATAGAGTCACAGAATCTATGGCCTGAGTCACTGATGGGGGTTTGAGGTTTACTGTGTGCATTGAGAGCCACTTGCATGGCAGGTCACCCAGGCCTGTGTTCAGGGGAGCTGAGAGCTGGTGAGGGTGGGAGGTGACAACTTCTCTGAAGTCCCCAGAGGCCGTGAGTGACAGACTTCCCCAGAGTTTCTATTCAGGAGGTCCAGGGTGAGGCTTGATAACCAGGCGATGCTGCTGCTGCTGGCCAGGTCACACTCGAAGGAGATAGCTGTGGGAGGTACAGTCTGAGGGGCAGGGACCTGGGGTGCTGGCTGGGACCTACCTGTGTGCAGTCTGATCTGCACCTTCCCTGTATTCCTGGACATGCTCAGAAGTGACTCGGGAGGGGCTGTGTCAAGGGTCCCCTGCAGGCAGGTCACGATGCCCAGTGGGCTTCCCAGCTGATGGACAATATGAGATCCCGGGGTGACCCGTGCCACAGTCACACAGCACAGGGGCCACCACGCAGCATGGGGCTGTGCGGGGTCCGCTGGGGAAGCACTGCTCAGCCCCAAGGGTGCTGTAACAGGCGGGCAAGAGACCATTGAGTTCTGGAGAGGGAGGCCACCTCAGGAAGCACTGGGGTCACGATGACAGCACCAGGCCATAGGCAGACCCCTTGCTATGCTCCTAGTCCCCTCCCGACAGCTGGCAGCGTGGCATTAGGAGATCACCCATCTTCAAAATGCTCGCAATGTTTAGCAGGAAAGAGTCTGGGAAAGTGACCAAGAGCTGTGCGGCTTTTATTGATTCAGTACTTTCCATCTTTCCTCTGGGTCCCCAAGACAAGGAAATGATTTTTTTTTCAAATTTAAAACCAAGAATAACATAAAAGAGTGAAGTAAAAATACTTTTGCTTGGGTTTATTCATTCCCATTACTTTTCTCTCAGGAGGATGACCACATTCCTTAGTCACTTTGGCCTCAGCAGCCACAGAGAACAAACCCGCAGGCGATCTCTCCCTGGGGTCATGCCAGCTCTGACCCAGCTTCTGGACAGGCAAGCGGTGGCTCGAGGTTTAGTTTTGATTATATTGTGTTACGCCAAGTGAGTACGTTGTTTTCACCAGGTAAACCTCTCAGTCAAGTCATTTTAACAACATGTACTCAACCTTTCCTGATTCTTCTGATAAAGGTTTTTTTTTAATTTTTAATTTGTTTTTATTATTTTTTGATTCATTGTACACACACGGGGTACGACTTTCATTTCTCTGGCTGCACACGAAGTGGAGTCACACCGTCTGTGTGATCACACATGTATGCAGGGTAATGACGTTTGTCCCATTCTATCATCTTTCCTTCCCCACCCCCTCCCCACCCCTCAGATGAGTGGATAAAGGTTTTGACAGATAAGATTCTGTCACCTTTTGGAGCTGGTATTAGGTTTTTAGAAACAACCACATGATTATCAGCAACTGGGCGGTTTCAGTATTTTTCTTCTGATCTCTAGAGATATTTCTTTAGAAAGAACTCAAGGGGGCGTTATAAAACCGTGATGTGAAAAGGAAGCCACTCTGTGTGTGTGTGTGTGTGTGTGTGTGTGTGTGTGTGTGTGTGAAGGTCCCGAGAAGAGCCAGTTCCCCCCCACTCTGGTGTGCTGGGCTGCAGGGGGAGGGAGTCCACCTGTGGAGGTCAGAGGTCCTTGTCAGCCAGCAAAGGCCCTGCTGGCAGCAAGGGATGATACTTGCACCTGGTTTATGTCCTTCGGTAATTTACACTTTCCTTGTTTGAAATAGAAAATCACAAAATATCTGCTCAATAATCAAACGATGCTCAGTGTGTGTGTAGAAAGTGAAAGATCCCTCCTCCTTTCCACCCTGTGGAAGTTTGGTGTGGGTTCTACATTTTGCTCTTCCCAGACAAACGTAACCACATACATGTGCAATACACACGTTCACACGCGAAACACGCACAGGCTACTTGTGGTGCTTCGGTATGATTTTCATCCCAAAGCACTGCTGTCCTCCCTGGGAGCACAGGTGAGTGACGGCCAGGCTTCCTCGCTGCCCCTCACAGGGGCGCTGCTTCCTTTTCACTGATTGACAACTCCCTGGGACAGACCTGTCACAATGACTTCATCCAGGTGTTGTACAGGTGTTGAGCTAGGCTTCCATTTTCTTGGTGTTACCAAGCACGGCAGCGGCAGCGAGGGTCCTTTCGGATGGAGCCCTTGGAGTTTATCTATTTCTGCATCTTGAATTGCTAACAGGCGAGTGGACTTCGGTCACTTCCTTGGCTGATTACTCAGCAGTGTTGAAGGAAGGTGGGCTGAGCTGCGGGTCCTTGCAGCTCTCGGCTCCCTGTCTCTCTGTCCTCAGGCGCACAGTGTGTTCACATACTCTGCGGAGACACAGTGTCTACTCATGTTTTGATTAATCTCAGAAATACATCTTTCTAAGTTCACAGTGTAGAGCTGTGTTGAGTTCTTCAGATTCTGTAAATCTTAGCTGCTTCCCCGATGTGTCCAGACAGTCCCTCCCAGGCTAGAAAATGACAGCATTGTCTGTCCCAGTGTTTTCATCCTCTTTCCTGCAGCCACACATGCTCCGTCATGGGCAATGAGACTGTTTTCCTGATTCTTTTTTGGCCAGATCCCATTTTTGCCACCCTTTGTCCTGCAGAAGGATTTTAAAAAGTGTTTATGTTTTTCTCTGCTCTAAACACGTTTGCATTACAAAGCAGGAGGTGGGTCCTCAGTGCCTGAGAGATGCATGCGGGGCTGCAGACAGGCCTCTTCCCTGCTATCAGCCACCCTGGCTCTTCCTCTCTGTGTGCCCCCCACCCCTACCCCAGGGAAGGGTGCTTCCCAGCTGGTCTGCCTCTCCAGCAGCAGAGAGTGGTGAATGGTATCTCCCCAGCATTTTTACAGGATTCTCTGTAAGTCTGGTTTTTTGTCTTAAAACCCCCTTGCTTTTTATTGTCATTTTTGCTAGTCATTTATGTCTGTACCCTACTTTTAGAAACACAGTGTTGAGAACATTTTTCAGATCCTAAACTGCAAGGTCTTATTCCATCATATTTGACTACTATTTAAAAATTTCCTGACAAAAACGATATCAGTTTTCAGTTTTCACCATGAGCAACCGACCCTGATCAACACCCTGCCTATGTATTTACATGCACCACCCATGCCCTGCAGGGTCGGCTGCTGCCCTTGTGGTCCTGCACAGGAGGGGTCCTGGCTTTCTGCGCAGTGTGAACTCGCTTCACTTCGCCCTCCCGCAGTCTGTGAGCCACATTTCCCCATGTTCTCTACAAACTTGGTTCTTCTCTCCTTTGACCAGTCAGTGCCTGAAATTGTGTTGCTCTTTTCTGTTGGTGGCAGGCAACGCAATCCTGGTGACGACAGTCAGGAGACAAAGCCTGTCTCGTTTCTGATTCCAGCAGGGACCCCGGGGTCTGCCCGAGCAGCTCCGTGCTGACCCTGGCCTAGACACACTTGTCTTGTAAAGGGATATAATTGGTCTTTAAAAATCAGAAATGGGATTTGTTTTTACATTTTTTTTTACCTCGATCATCATATTATCTTTATTGCTGTAACAAATTGGATTAAACTCTTTCTTATCCTTAAGATATCATTGAATTATTATAATAAGCCTAAGTCACTGCAGTTGATCAGTATTTGTCGCTAGAGCTGTGGAATGCATCCCGTCTGTCTATAGCGCTGGGCATCTTTTTACTTAAGATTTTTATCAACTCGACGTAGAGTGTGGAGTGCACTTTTGAACTCCGTCAGGCGTTGATGGCAGAGCAGGACTTTGGTTTGGGTACTGCTCTTGCTGACCTGCTTTACTGGGAGAACCAAGAGGAACCGGCTTTCTCCAGCCTCTCAGATGGCGAAGGGCCAAGCTGGACAGACCCAGATTCCTGTCTGTGGCGCCGTCTGAGTGGCCTGAGGCAGAGTGCAGAGACAGCTGGGTCACCAAGAGGACCCAGCTCCACCGGCCACCTCACATGGAGCCTTGCTCTCAGGCAGGTCTCCGCCATGGCTTGACGTGATGCTGGGTGCTTCTGGCCTTGCCTTTCTGTTGACAGGAAGTACGCACCTCCAACATCCTTGGGTATATCCACGAGGCACGGCCTCCCTTCCATGAATCCCAGCCCTTAAGGTCCTCAACTAGTAACGAGGGGCCCAAGTCCTATTCCTCTGTGTTTGGAGAGTCTTTGAGTCTCAGCCTTGACCAGTAACCTGGCTGGGTGCAGAGCAGGTGCCAGGCAGTCCCTCGTGCAGCTGGCCAGTGGTGGAGGCCAGTCCTGGCTTGGTCCTTCGCGTCTCATGATTCTCAGAGTCTCTAGAATGTTTTCGCAGGTGAGTCCTAAAGACGACATAGTGGGCCCTGAGTGGGTCCTACAACCTGGAAGCCTGAGCTCTTTCCTGGCCCTGCTGGGACATCTCTCCTCATCCCTTGGGTGGCTTTGCCACCACCACTGTCCCTTTGGAGGACTGCTTGGAGTTGAGTGGTATGACATCTGTTTTTTGCTGTCAGTTTTTATTGCTTTTTCCTTTGACGTCACCCTTTACTTATCTTGGGACAGTTGGCCACCTGCCTCTGCTGGATTGAGCATTCTGGACTGCTGGATGCTGAGTAGGAGTGTCAATTTCTTAAACTCTTTATGCAGTTTCTTCCTCTTTTCTCAAACTCAGGCAGAGACTTACAAGGCAGTGGAGGCGATCACTCCTTGTACCTCTGCTCTGTGCACCTGAGGGATAGCGTCTCCTTCTAAGCACATTCCCATAGCTCCTCGTAGCTGCCGTTCAGGCTCTGGATTGTTCTTAGGTTTTCCCTATGAGATTTACTGAGAGGCATAATTTTCCAAACCTACTTCATGTGCCTTTCATGCTCTGGATTTATTCCTATGTTGGCAGTTAGGAATCCAGTTTGCTTCTCTGCCAATTCCTTTCAGAGCCCGCCTGTCCCAGCAACACACCTCTGGTCCCCGCTCACACTCGCCTTCACCTCCATTTCTTTTCTAGATTTTGACTTTGGTTCTGCTGCAATTGGACACATAGGAACGTTCGATGGCTGGATGTCTTGGCGGTGGGTACCTTTTCTAAAGTTCCTCTCGGCTCTTAGACAATAGGGAGCATTGATCCACATATCTAGGGGTTCTGCCGTTTCCTTCCCCGAGGAGGCATTAGGGGTTGAGAAGTCTCTGCCAACTCCACTTCCTTTTCAGAATGTTTCAATTTTTTGAGGGCGCTTCATGAAATGCTTAGGTTTATCTTCATTTCTTTTCATTTCCTTCCAGGTTCTGATGTCAATCCACCTGCCAGTCTTCCTTTCTGAGACTGTTGAAAGCTCTATGTTTTGCAGCCATTGGAGAGAGACTTTATTACAGGCTGCAAGCGAAAGGTGCATTCCTTAAAACTTTGAAATATTAGCTCCTTGCCGAAAGCACCGTCGTGAATGTCAACATCCATCATGCTGCCTGTCGATCTAGTTATTATCCTGGAACTTGTTCTGAACTAAAGATGCTCTGTGGCTGCCATTATTGTGGCTTGCTAAAACCTGCGAAGGAGAGGAGAAGGAGGAGGATCTATGGAGCATGTGTAGACGAACTACGGCAAGAGAAACTGAAATCACATGGTGTGGTCTTAGGGCTCAACATTCCTAGGAGTTACTGGGATTCGACTTTGATGAAATTGTTATTTTGGAATTATTAATAAGTTATTTCCATTTAACTTGAAAGAATCACCCCAAATTTGAGTACTGGTCTACAATGGTACTACTCCCTTGTGTGTATATACCGCACATTTCTTGTCCATTCATCTGTCTGTTAGCAGGTTCAAAATGTGCATAGAGAGGCCAGCCGTGGTGGCACATGCCTGTAATCCCAGCACTTGGGAGACTGAGTCAGGAGGATCGCGAGTTCAAAGCCAGCCTCAGCAACTTAGCGAGGCCCTAAGCAACTCAGTGAGACCCTGTCTCTAAATAAAATACAAAATAGGGCTGGGGATATGGCTCAGTGGCTGAGTGTCCCTGAGTTCAATCCCTGGTTCAAAAAAAAAAAATGTGCATAGAGAAATGGCTTCTATTTATCAGATGTCTTGAAATCATAGTAATATTTATGCTAATTCATGACAGAGGCGACATGCAGACTATCAGAGGTGTGAGTCAAGCTGGTGCCTGGATGGTGGCAGCACTGAGACCAGAGCTCCAGGCTCCTGCATCCACCGGCTGCAGGCTCGAACTGCTGGCTGGCACTGCATCCATGGCATCTGCCAGTCTTGAGGCTGTGATGTCTCCAAGTGTGGGATTTTGGACATAGTACAGAAAAGGAGCGCAGGACAGTTGTCCACGCCGTGGCTTTGGGCTCCTAAGCCAACCACCCTTAGCATTCGCCTCTCATCTACCCACATCTCATCAGGAAAATGTCTTGCCAACAGTTATCGAACATGTCCACTGTAACAGACAACATTGCCACGTGACCAGCCCCACAGCAGCTCTCTTGCTCATGTGTCTGCAGCCGCAAGGGGCCACTTGGTGCAGTTTCCTTTCACAGGGAGTAATGTGCTGCCAACTCAGCAGAACCAAGGTCGACTGCAGGCAGGTGCTCCGCCTGGTCCTGTGTCCCGTTCTGGACTGTGCGTCAATTTCGTGGTCTAATCAGGGCTGACCCTGGTCGCCTTCTCCTGCGGCCTCATGCATTTCCTGGCTTTTTCTTCTATGAAGATGGTGCTTGTCTAGAGAAGAGAAATCCACCTTAATATAAATTTAGGTAAATGAATTTGGACTCATGATAAACTGAAACTTAGTGGGAAGTGAAACTCAAAATCTCGATGAGTGGGACTTAATTATTAGTAACTGGGCAATGTTTGTACTAATGGCATTACATCGACTGGGTCGATTGTGTCATAAATGTGGACAGAGGTGACATGTGACAAAGGCAGGTGTTTTAGAATAATAAAATCAATACCTGGATGCAAGTACCTTAAAACACACCATTTATAAACAAAATTGATACACAACTTAAAAACAGCAGTGTTCTGGTCACCTGTCTTGGCTGTGCCCAAAAGACCTGGCAAGCACAACACAGAGGAGGGCAAGTCTACTTGGCTCACAGTCTCAGAGGACTCAGTCCGCAGGCGGGCAGCTCCATTGCTCGGCGCAGAGGCGAGGCAGAACATCATGGCAGAAGGGCTTGGAGGAGGAAAGCAGCTCAGAAGCAGAGAGAGCTCTGCTCCCCAGGGACAAAATATAAACCCCAGAGGCGCGCCCCCAGTCCCTACCTCCTCCAGTCACAGCCTACCTGCCTACACTTGCCCGGTTAATCCATCAGTGGATTAATCCAGTGATTAGGTCACACTCTCATAATCTGATCACTTGGCCCCTGAGCACTCGCGCATCATCTCACACATGAACTTCTGGGGGACACCTTATTTCAGACCCATAGCCTGCAGCCATTCCACACTTGTTAAAGGTAGCGCTGTCTTCTGCAGTTTGTGCAAAGAATTTCTATGATCTTCTGAAACTACTCAGTGTGAGTTTTCGGTCCTGATTTGCCGAGAGAGTACCTGGTGTACAGGGCAGAGGAACCAGAGCAAGAGCCCCGCGGTGAGTTGCTGTGTGGAGCTGCCCAGCCCCGGGAGCAGCTTTCCTCAGCCCTCCCGCCGCCTGGGCACGGCTGTGAGTAGAGGACCTTGGGGGCCAAGAACCAGGGGCAGTGGGCACCAGCATGAGCCCCGCTCTGAGTGATGCAGGGACCTTGAGGGTCCAGCCCTGCCTGCCCTGGGGCCAGCACCTCCTTGGCTCCTGTCTGCCCGCAGCTCCTTGCCTGCTTCCTGGCCTCACTCTTCCCCATACTTTGGGAAATTATTTGGGGTTGAATTTATTAGCAACACGAAATGTCACAGGTAAACATTTACTCAGCAAAACAACAGATGGGAACAATTGTCTTTGACCAGAGAACCGCCTGCGAAGCCCTGGAGCCAGTTCCTGCCAGACAGCGGCTCCGCATGGTCCTCACACTCAAAGTTCTCCACAGCTGTTGTTGTTTCAGAAAGACATCATGACCGACAGGTCCGCCCTGGGCACTCTGAGAGCTGGCCTTGGGTGGCTGGAGGGATGACCGGTTCCTGGAACAAGCAACGGACCTGAAGCCCTGCACCTTCCCAGGAGGAGCGTGTGGCGTCTGTGACCGTCGCTGTGCAGAGCTGCACTTTCATGCTTGGCAGAGGAGGTGCCCCAGGGCACAGAGCACCGGGTCCGTGGGAGGCCCACCTGTCCCTTGGAGCTGTCCCTGTCCCCTGCTCCACCTCGTCTCCTGCCAGGGAAGAGAGAAAGCCTCTGGCCTTCGCCAGCACCCCTGGGCGACGCCGGTCCCCGCTGCCCTGCGGAGCCTTCTCAGGCACGGGGCAGGGCCAGTCCTTTCCTCAGAGCGTGACTGAGTCTCCAGTAGGGCAGTCTTGGGCTCAGCTGCTGAGCGCCAGGAAAACCCGAAGTCCCCACGGCCCTCTCAGAAGCCAGGACCAGCTGGATGGCGTGTCCTACTTCCTACTTCCTCGGCACACAGAGATAGAAGTAAGGCATGCAGGAAACCTTGGGGCCGCTGCTCCGTGTTGACACAGGACGTGGCCTGGCCAACTTCCCTGGTGAGGCCGGGCAGGAGGGGAGGAGGGTCCTGGAGGCCTGGCTCACTCCTGGGCAGGGGTGTGCAGGTGTGGCAGAGAGAGAACCAGAAAGCACTTATTGATTTTAGTACTTCATTTACACGTCCGTTTCTGTTAGTAAACTATTTACTTAGCTTTCTTTAAATTACCTATTGGCATCACAGAATCTGAGCATTTTATCATTTATGTAAACATTTGTTGACTGTAAGGAAGACAGAGGACAGTATCAAGGAGATTCACCGCCAGCATGGTCACTCTTGGTTCTCAGGCAAGGGACTGATGGACAAATGCTAGCAGGTGACCATGACCCTCAGTGTGAAGCTGACCACGCCCCCCCCACCTCTGCTCTCAGCCAATAAGGAGGTGATAAGGGACAGAGCAGTTTGGGCAGACAAAGGGCACGTCCCTCATCTCTGCCCCCCATGATATGTCAGTTGTGATGACTGACGTGGAGGTTGGCACTGAGCCAGGAGGGACTGTCTGGCAGCCAAGACCCCTGGGACAGGGACAGGTTAGCTGTCAGGCTGAGCAGTGGAGGGAAATGCAGGCCAAAGGAGGAGGCTTTCCCTGACGCTTTCCCTAACAGGAAAGAAGGTGACCATCTGCCAAGTATGTCAACTCGAAGCCCAGAAGTAGAATAAAGGGATGCCGGCGTAAATTCACAAAGATAGTTGGAGAGATGAAATCAACAGCACCTTTTAGACACTGGGATTCAAAGTGGCTTTAAAGAAAGAAAATAAAGGAGTCAGACAAGTTCAGGAAGCAGAAGTTCATAAGTCACAGGTTAAAATATCCATTGTAAGTGGGGAGAGGCCATTCTTCAGCCTGCTCAGGCAGAAGGCAGGTCTGCATGCTGCAGGAGGTGACTTGCTGCGTGTGCGGCGACATGCTGGGATGATCTCCACCCCTCTCCACCCCTGCTGATTCGCAGTTGAGTTAGGGAGTCAGTCACTGGTGGTGCTACACGGTGCAGGTCTTCGAGGAGCCAGGCTTTCTACTAGGACCGCGGGTCCCACTCCTTGTCTTGGTTGAACCCTAAACCTTGTTCTCCCAATGGAAATGAGCACAGTGAGTGCTCACGTGTTCAGCCCTCCCAAATGCCAAAGGAGGAGAAGTGTCTCACTTCTCAGCTGCAGCCAGGGAGCCAATTGGCAAGTGTCCTGTTCCTCTGCTGTACCTGGTTTGTCATGAAGGAGACCTTGTCCCTTGCTGTGCAGCCACGAGTGGGAAGCAGGCTAGATCCTGAGCCACAGCACAAGGACAGTCCCCTGGGGGACAAGGAGAGAAGCAACACCCCAGGGGGCTAAGAAGCAAACCTGCCCTGTTAAGCCTGTAGGTTCTGGAATGTTCTTCTATTGCAGCAAAGCCAGAAGGGAGGAGCTGTGACTTATTTTGGCCCTGGAGAGGACCATGGAGAGCCATGCGGTGAAGGCAGGGCTGTATTAACTCCAAGCAAGAGTGGATAAGTAATTGGAGCAGCCAAGCACCCTGCCCAGAGAGAGCTCCAGGAAGCTTGGAGGCAGCTGACAGCCGGAAGAAACAGGCGTCTCTGCAAATCTGTGTCTGTATTACCTCTCTGTGTGGCTTTTGGTGTTTGACTTTGTTTTTGTGTGTCCTGAGGCCTGTTAAATTGAGGCATTGTCCTGAGTCGATGGGGAAAATGTTCAACATCCATATTTTATAGGGATGTATTTTTTTTAAAAAAACACTATTATTATTTGTTCATTTGGTACTGGGCATTGAACCCATGTGTGCTTTACCACAGAGTTACACCCCAAGTCCTTTTTTCTTTTAATTTTTATTTTGAGACAGAGTCTTACCAAATTGCTAAGTTGCCCAGATAGGCCTTGAACTTTCGATCCTCTTGCCTCGGCCTCCCAAGCCACTGGGATTATAGGTATGGCCACCACTCCTAGCTGTAGACTTGTTCTCTTAACTCAGGGCTCGTAAAATCCTCACAGATACATTCCAACTAAACAGAAATCTAAAGGACACAATGTAAAAGACAAAATAAAAAGTTATAAACAAGCCACAAGAACAGGATTGAGCAGAAAAGACAAAGAACAACCAGGCTCCACAGAATTGCTGCATGAGAATCTGAGAATATGAAGAAGCACATTTAAAGTGTTTGAATAAGCAGGAGAGGTGACTGGACACGTTAACAGTGAGAAGGAAGAATTGCAAATAGTCCTGGCACATTCGAATGAAGCCCCTGTTGAAACTCAAGAACAACAGTGAATTGGAGGGTGCACAGCTGGAGAACCAGCAAATTGGCACAGGAAAAGAGATGAAGGGTGGAGAAGTCATCCAGAGGCATGGAGGAGAGAGTGACATGGCTGCCAGAGTCCCTGGAGAAGAGGATGTCAGAGCTGGGAAACTCAACATGCAGAGACAAGGACTGAGAATCATCCACAACTGATGAAAAACATCCTCTCTTCAGAAGCTTAAAAAAAGAGGTAAAAATGAAAACCATCATACCTATTGAAGTGAAATTATGAAACACAAGTGAATAAAGAGAAAACAGAAAAGAGTTAAATTATCCACAAAGGAATGACAAGGAGCAAGACAGCCTGCCTCTCAGGAGCAAAAACAAAGGCACAAGAAGGTGGAATAGTATCCTCAATGTGCAGAGGAAAGACCTGATCATCTGGTCAATGGCCATTCAATAGTGAGGCCAAGTCAGCAGTGCTGAAGAAAAATGAGCCGTTTTTATCATTGAAAAGAGCAGAAGGAGCAGCCTCCAGAAAACAGAATATACAAATAAAAAAATGTTAAAAATCAATCTGTTTAAATCAGTAGTAACAATAAATGTAAATGGGCTAAATGTACCTGTCAAAATGTAGAGACTGACAAACTGGATTCTTAAAGTAAATAATTCATGTGCTGTTTTGAAGAGTTTTCAGAACACAGGAAGTATGCAAAAGACAAAGTACAAATACAATGCAAGGAATGATGTGTGTCTAGGGTAAAAACAGACAAATTACCTGTTGTAGGAAAAACCAAACAAAACATTGATCATAATGCTAACTACATGAAGCAAAGCCTGAGAGGCCAAACCCACCCTAGCAGACTCTTTCAGAGCATATGTGTACGTTACAAATGTGGAGGCGGTGACTGATGGCCAGCACATCTGGTCCTCTGGGACGATGACTGGGGTGGAGGCTTTGATTGGGAAAGCAGATGAAAGTGACTTGCAACGCTTTTCATAAATTTTAAAGTATTTTAAGCTGAATGGTGGGTTCATGAGTGTTTGCTGCTATTCCATGATATGTTTCTTGTTGAAATAGTTCATACTAATAAAAATGCTTTCCCTCATGTCACATTACACGTAGCTTTTCATGCGGCAGAGCCATCCAACACAGCAGGACAACGTGAGAATGTAAGTCTGAGGATCTGAGGACGAAAGGCAGTGCTGGGGGCGGGAGAGACTTCACAGCAGAGGAAGCACCCTCTTAGGGCAGCTGAGAGTGCCCTTGGGTTCAGTAGGATACCCACATAAGCAAGTTACCCTCGCTCAATTTTGTCCTCTGGAAAATTTGTGTGAGTGCTGTAATTTCCTTGCAAAGGAGTCTCTTGTTTGGGTGGAGTAATGAATATAGGTGGAATAAAAAATAGATGTTTGATGGACTGCACCAACATCTTTCTGGAATGAGGGAGAGGGCAGTGAGTGAGGTGGAAATGAGATGGTATTAACTTCCAAACACCCCCAGGAAAAGAAGCTTCTGCCTCATCTTTGTGTACGCATTTCTTACAGAGCTTGCTGGTTCCAAACCTAAATCTGCAGGAATGCCGTGCCCTCCAGCCCTGTGTCCAGCACACAATGGGCACTCACTCTGGAGAACACTGAAAACACGTGGTGCTTTGAAAGGAAACAGATAAATCACACAAACGCTGCACCTACGTGAATCAATTTTGAGAACTTCCAAGAGCACAAAGAATGATGCTGCTTGCTACCACTGCAGTCCTTAAACAGCTCCCTTTCTCCCTGGCTACCCACACCTCACAGCAGTGTTGGGTACTGAACATATTATTTCACTTTGCAAACACTTCACTTGTCATACTTCTATTTATGTCACTCACATGGGTACTGTAAGGGGTACACAGCACCCTCCCCCTTTAAATTTTTTTATTTTTAAGTTTTAAAAATTTTGTTCTAATTAATCATGCATGACAGTAGAATGCATTTTGACACATCATATGTAAATGGAGCGCAGCTTCACATTCTCTGGTTATACAGATGTTGAAACATTCTCTGGTTGTACAGATGTTGTTCAGATGTTGAAACAAACCTGCACATCGCTGCCTTTTAATCTCATGGACGGTTACGAAGATCTCACGTCATTCGTGTTTTTTTCTTTTTTCTCTTTTTTCGCTTTCTTTCCAGCTTATCTCTTCCCCAGTGTTTGTCGGGGTGAGGGTGGAAATTAGGCAAAGAATTTTACGAAACTCCACGTAGTGGTGCTAAGTCTTTATTTTCTGGGGTGCAATTCTGGGGCGGAAGCGCTCTCGCTGACAGGCGCTCCAGGAGCAAGAGGAGCGGTTCTGACCGCCGCCTGCGCAGCCCACGCCTCCGGTCGGCGCGCACAGGAGCGCGCTCTGCTGCTCTCCCTGGCCGCGCAGCATCCCGAGCCGCCCTTCGCGCTCTCCAGGCGGGGCCGCACCTTGCGGAGTGGAGCTTGCTGGGCCATGGAGGTGGACAGCGATCCATCCCAGTAGGATCCTCCAGCCCCTGCTGGCGCACCGTGACTTCCGGGGGGAACGCGAGGGGCACACAGCGGGCGCAGACTTAACTGGGTTGATCTTCACTCCCTTTCAGAGGCAGCAGAGCCCGGAGCACCGACTCTGCCCATCACTGGGAAGCACCGAGAGAGCGCTCGCCCTGCAGACAACTAGGAAGCCCGGCAGAAACTGGGAGGGAGCGGAGGAACCAGCGGGTTGGAGAGGTGGCCGAGCGCGCGGAAGAGCAGCGAGCCCTCTCCACTCACAGCTTAGCACACTTCCAAGTGCAGCACCGGCCAGCCGCGCGGCGGGAGGGAGTGGCTCTGAGCAACAGGTACGGCCCTAAGCCACTCCTGGAGCAAAGGAGCACGGCCAGCGGGTGTCCAGAGCCGGTAAGGGACAGGGAGAGCTCTCTCCACTGGCTCGGCTGCAGCAGTCGAGTCCCTCCTCTCCAGCTCGGTGACCGCGCAGCGGTCAGAGGCGCCCAGGAGAGGGGGACCTCTGGGCTCTCGACCCTCTCCGGGTGTGGGTCCGCAGGGCCCGGCACAGACTCGCCAGGCTCCGCTCGTGGTCGCAGCGGCCGTTGTCTCTCCCTGTCGGGGAGGATCCCCTGGAAACGCGAGCTCTCCGTGTTCTGGGCTGGAATCCCCAGCGCTCCCAGCGCCTGCTTTCCCAAGCAAACACCCCTTTCCGTGCGCCCCGTTACCCTGCTCCCCAGCGGGTAATGGAGTTGGCGATTGCGAACTTGAGTGAGGGGAACACTAGCCAGCCCGAACCTCCCACCGCGGAGCCGCCGCCGCTGTTCGGCATTGGCGTGGAGAACTTTGTCACGCTGGTGGTGTTCTGCCTGATCTTCGCGCTGGGCGTGCTGGGCAACAGCCTGGTGATCACCGTGCTGGCGCGAAGCACGCCCGGCAAACCACGCAGCACCACCAACCTGTTCATCCTGAACCTGAGCATCGCGGACCTGGCCTACCTGCTCTTCTGTATCCCTTTCCAGGCCATGGTGTACGTGCTGCCCACCTGGGTGCTGGGCGCCTTCATCTGTAAGTTCACCCACTACTTCTTCACGGTGTCCATGTTGGTCAGCATCTTCACCCTGGCCGCGATGTCAGTGGACCGCTATGTGGCCATCGTGCACTCCCGGCGCTCCTCCTCTCTGAGGGTGTCCCGAAACGCGCTGCTGGGCGTGGGCTTCATCTGGACACTGTCCATCGCCATGGCCTCACCGGTGGCCTACCACCAGGGCCTCTTCCACCCGAACGTTAGCAACCAGACCTTCTGCTGGGAGCAGTGGCCCAACCAGAGCCACAAGAAGGCCTACGTGGTGTGCACCTTCGTCTTCGGGTACCTGCTGCCGCTGCTGCTCATCTGCTTCTGCTATTGCAAGGTGGGCGCGGCCCAGGCTGAGTCTCTGGGGAGAGGAAAGATGGAGGGGCAACGGGGCCTATAGCACTCCTTGGCTGAGACCCCTGCATTCCCGCCCCTGCCTCTCCTCTCCTCCGGTCCTGCTCAGACGCATGTATACCGGGATCCTCCCCACCCCAGTTTACCTCCTCCGCACAACCGATAGGAAGTTAGTTGGGAATTTGGGAGGCTGGGAAGGCTTGCTATCTAGACTCCAAGTAGAAAGGCTTTCTCCACCTCTCCCTTCCTGGGCACTATGGCCTTTAAAACCCCGCGGGTGCCAGCGAGGCCAGCACCGCTTCTGCGGTTCAGCGGGAGAGACCCCGCGGCTGCGCGGCGGCCAGCGTGAGGAAGGAATTTCTGCGCCATGGTGGGACCTGCCGAGAGAGCGCGGTGCCTGTGAGCGCGGGCTGGTTGCCCGGAAGGGGTCGCAGTCACCCCCTCTCAGCCTTCAGCTGGGACCCGCTGGAGTGGCTCGCTCTCTCCCGCCCCCCGCGCTCGCCCTTGCAGACCAGAGCTCAGTGGAGACCAGGCTCTTTGAAGCGGCTGTCCGCGGGGACAGCGCTTGGGATTCTGTTCTACACAGAAGTGGGAAAAGCAGTTTTATTAAGAGCCCCGATCGGAGTCCCCGGAGGGTCTTGGTGGAAGGGGCGGGAGTGCTGCTTCCGCATTTGCATCAATTTTTAGAAAGGTTGTGTGGACAGTGCTGAGGGATTCAGGTGATCATCTAACCCTCCCCCCTGGAGAGGAGCAGCAAAGACTCAACTGACCTGAGCCCCCCTCCCTTCCCTTCTGGGGGGCTAGTCCTTACCTTGCCTTACATATCCCACGGGTTCATGGGCTCACCTCCCGTCATTAACGACCCAGGGTGTGAAGAGTTGATGTGAATCAAAAGTCTGAAACTTCTGTACCAAAGGTGTTTGTGTTTGAGTAACCAAGAGTGTGTGTTTAGTAGTCGAGTGACAGTGATACTTAGGATGAACTCCAGTGTCCCCAGCATCTTCCCAGCAAAGTACCTTCGTCATCAGAAAACAACTCTTGGGAAGCAGATTCTGAAGTCCCTGACCTGCCGCATCCCTCCCAGGCTCTCTGACTGGTGAGGCTGGCCACAGGACCACACATGACCACGCAAGGCAGAACAGCAGCCACTTTCAATGTTCAGTCATGGGGTGTCCCCCAGCAGACATGTCTAAAATGAATCACCTGAATTCCCCATTTGTATCGTCTGTGTATATTATATCTATTTTGAATGATAATATTTTTGGCTATTATTTGAAAGAATGGCCTGCACCAAAGGCACACATGAGGAAGGACAGTTGAGGGAGGTGTTTGGAAACTAAGTGGAGCTGAGCTCTTAGCCATTTGCTGTGTTATTCATTTAGTCTTCTGCAAAAACAAACAAAAAACTAGGGCTGGGGTTGTGGCTCAGTGGTGGAGCACTTGCCTGGCATGTGTGAGGCACTGGGTTTGATTCTCAGCACCACATATAAATAAATGAATAAAATACAGGTCCATCAATAACTAAAAAAAATTAAAAAAACCAAACCAGGGCTGTCATGCACAGCACAACTACCTGATATGTGCATTATCTCATTTAATGTACACAACACCCCTATGACAGGAGTTATCATCCCTATTTTATTAAGGCAAAGGAGTTTTGGAGGCACGAAGCAACTTCCTTTGGCACAACTTGTTTCTGTTTGAGTAACTAAGTCTCAGATTTAAGTGCAGATTTAATAGTCCTGATAGCAGTACGGGGGGTGAACTCTGGTATGCCCTGCATACGCCCCACAGAGTACCATCACGATCAGACAAGACACTTGGATAGAGAAATCTGGCATTCAGAAAGAGTCTTTTAGGAAGGGACAATCTGTGGGGCCTGGAGGACATGAGGTTTGGACCAGAGGGATTCTTAAAATATTTGGCTCTTAAATTCCTGATTCCCTACGTTTGAACTGAAGACATGCTTCCTTCATTTCCCCTAAAGTCTTTAGAAAAATCACTTATTTTCATGGAAATGACAAGGTAAATTTTGGGACTAAATTGGACTATCATTTTAAGACTTTATAAAAGTCACACCAACAACAAAGATTAAAAATAGATTTTAAAATTTAATCAGAAAAAGGAAAAAAAATAATTGATACATGATCATTTGGATATTTTTTATGTGGAAATAGTTTGCCTCCAAGAATACATAGAAATATCTTTTGCATCCAGGACAATATTTGCAAATTCACTCCAGGAACTAAGTAGCTGGAGATAGGTTATTTTGAGCTGTTTTCCTTGTTTCAGGCCCTCAGTGTGTACTAGCCAGTTAAGAATTTTGATGCTTGAATGTTCCCATCAGGACTGGCTATCTGATGGAGGAGCAGGTCTGATGCCAACACATTGGCCAGACAGGTACCTGAGATCACAGTGTGTTTGTGTGTGTGTGTGTGTGTGTGTGTGTGTGTGTGTGTTTGTCTAACATAGTGAGAGAACTGAATTCCAGAATCACCTTTGGAAGTGTTCAGTGGAGCAGTTCTTTGCCTGGAAGTCCTGGGTGGGGGACAGGGTGTGTGGTCTGGAAGAGGGATCTCCATGGTGTGCCCTTTGACCCCTGGGTTGCTTTCTTTTCTCCTACTGCAGACTCAGCCCCCTACTAGTTTCCGTTAGTGTGAATTGCTGTCTGGATCCCTCCTCAGTTTCTCCACATCCCAGGGTGTGCGCAGTGTGACCTTGGCTGCTGATTGGGTGGGCACCTTCCCCCCACACTGGGCAGTGCACTGAATGGTAGAGAAATGACACCATACCGTCATTACCTCCGAGGAATGCATCCTGACCTGTCATGACACCCACATTCTTTCTCTTCCCATTCAAGTAGCAGTGCAATGCGTCACAGTGTATCCCTGTGTGCTCAGAGCATGAGCTACTGAGGAGCAACAGCTACAAAATGTACTCTCCTTTGAACAGTCAAGGGCACTCAGTATTAGGTGTGTGGAGGTTGCTGAGCTGTGACCCGCCCTTGGTTGTTGATGGTGTTCGTGGACCCACACTAGCCTTGTGAAGCTCATTGCCTGTGTGGGTGTCCCCCTCTGATTTCAGGTGTGTGGCTCCTGCTCTGGTTGCTCCTGTGTCCCTTGCCCTTGGTGCCCTTCATTGTCCTGTGGGCTCCTGTGGGGTAGGATGCTGGCCAGGCCCGTCCTCTGGGGCAGGGTCCCACCTCAGCCCTCTCCTTCATCTTGGTGCGGTAGACATGCACCTCTCTGCCTTCACCTTCACCGAACTTTAGGACCCCTGTTTCCAGCAGCAGGACAGTCACCCACTGGCAAGGTGGCTTTAGCCCAATGCCCCTGCACAGCGAGGGCAGGGTTTTCCTATCACTGATGCTGAGCCAGGTGGGGAGGGGAGGTGTTTCATAGGGCAGAGAATCTGAAACCAGAAAGTACACCCCATGAAGGCACTGAAGCTGGGCAGGGTGTGAAGGTGGGTAGACAGGTCCTGTGGGCTACCAAAGAGGACATGGGGATGGCTCCATAAGTGCTCTTTCTCGCTGGGGAGCAGCCCGCGGCAGGAAGGCCAGTGCATTACATCATATCCATGCTGTGGCCGCAGGGAGACAGGACAGTGGCTGAAGCTGCTTCCACTTCTCCAGAGACACGTCAGCCACCGGCAGTCTGGCCACAGCCCTTGGCCCTCCAGACAGCATTTGCTCCAGGTTGTGCCCAGGAAGGGTAGAAAATGCCCTCCCGCACCAGCCCTGCAGGGCTGGCACTGCCAATCATGCTTAGTTTAGAATTTCCTGTACATAACCACACATCTCTGCATCTTCTGAATATTACACTGGCAAGAGAAGACACAAATGGGTTTTGAACTTAATGAGGCCGCGTGTCTCCAGGGTTCTCCTTGATGGGGACATCAATTGCAAAGCCCTGCAAAACGGTCTGTAAAGCATCAGCGATGCTGCATTCCTGAGATGAAGTTGTCTAAAAGCACAGCGCACTGGGTAGGATCTGAGTAACAAATGAGAAGAGGCCTGGTGGGAAGGGCTTTGCCTTGAGATTTGCAGTGATTGAGGCTTACGGGGAAACCAGAGGGAACGTGCTGGCGAGAATGCCGGCGGGACTCCGCATGGCCTCACTGAGGAGAGAGCTGGGTGCGTCACCTGCGTTTCCACATTGGATGATGAACTCCCACCCTGCACGTCTCTGGGTTTCAATGTACTTATGATTCAATATTGTGCCCAATGTACAGCAGGGACCAGATAATGTGACGTGTGGACCCCTGGGATGGACCTGAGAAGAGAGACCAGCAGCATGCATGAGTGGGCCCTGGGGTGGTTCTTTCCAGAAGGAATTTCAATTCTTTATGCACTAAAACTCTATGGGTACTAACAGTGCTGGACAGTCTTTCAGGACAGTCTGAAACGCTGGAGAAACAGAGCATTCTGCCGTTCAGCCTCTTTGTTATGCTGCCAGCATGCGTTTCTGTTTTAATGATTTTATAAGCAATGGTACCACCATCCAAATGTCAGCTATCATAAGTGCAAAGCAGGCAATGTGTTTTGAGTGTGGAGCAAACTGGTTTCACTGCTCTGTGTTTTGCAGGTCCTTACTCATTTGCACAAAAAATTGAAGAACATGTCAAAGAAGTCAGAAACATCCAAGAAAAAGGTAATATTCACAACAAATATTGTGCCTTTCACTTGTGAGAGCGTAGTTCACTTTGGTTTTTATTTATACCTACACCCTCCCCAAGCCTGGTAAGTGCTGGCTTCTTGGCACAGACGCTAGCATGAGCTCTAACTGTTGAGGTGGGCTGGGGGCAGGGCGTTTGAAGGTCAGGCTGGCGAGGGCACCGTCACATCCAAACTTAAAAGGAGTCTAGGAGTGTGCTTGTCAACTTTCCATTCCTGTGAACAAAATACCTGCTCTGGGCAACTTATGGGGAGAGATCTCCTTAACCCCAGTGTCAGGGGCTTCGGTCTGTGGTGAGCTGGTTCCATTGCCTTGGGCCTGAGGTGAGGAAGAGAATCATGGAGGAAAGACTGGGAGGAAGAAAGGTGCTCAGCTTGTGGCAGCCAGACGCAGGTGGGTGGGTGCAGGAGCAGAAGCAGCCTTCCAGGGTGCCCCAGTGACCTGCCTCCTCCCACCATGCCCGACCTTTTCCACCACCTCCCGGGAGTCCCTTCAGCCTTTACTTCACCAATGCGGCAGAGCCCTCCCCACCCAGTCAGTCCTGCTCTGAACCCTGCTGCACTGGGGTCCACGCCCTCACCTCGGGAGCCTCTGGGGGGCATGCCAGATGGAAGCTGTGGCAGGAGGCAGGGGCAGACCAGCTCTGGATCCGTCGGGAGCCGGCCAATGTGGTTGGCAAGGAGGTGGAGTGTTTCACTCTGGTTACCTTCTCCGAGAGATTCTTCTTTTTTTTTTTTTTTTTGGAACCAGGGATTGAACTCAGGGACACTCGGCCACTGAGCCACATCCCCAGCCCTATTTTGTATTTTATTTAGAGACAGGGTCTCACTGAGTTGCTAAGGGCCTCGCTAAGTTGCTGAGGCTGGCTTTGAACTCGAGATGCTCCTGACTCAGCCTCCCAAGTCGCTTGGATTACAGGCGTGCGCCACCACGCCCAGCTTTGGAGAGATTCTGAAAGGCCTGGTTTGACTCTTGTTTGAGAGATGCTGGTGTGAGTGCTCCCTGAGACCCCAAGAGCCCCTTCCCCACCCTGTGGGCTGGTGTTGGCCCAGAGCGACAGAGCCAAGGTTGCTGGACCCGCCCAGACTCCTCCTCCCTAGATTGGGGTCTAAGCAGGTTTCGCTGAGAACACTGAAGCACCCGCTTTCTGGTATTCATGACCTTTCACATGTTGAGGAAACCCTAGTTTACACATAGGATTAATTTAATTCTAAGATAGCATCTATGTAATTGCTGACTTTGGATTGTGGAATTAGATTATTAGGCATCTGATTAGGGAGCAGAAGTTACAGCCAGGCATTTTAACCCACAAATCTTAGTAGTAATACCTTAAAATGCCTTGCTTTTCCTTTTCAATATTTATTTAATGTTAGATAATCATATTTTCTCTAAAAAAATCTATTCACATATAGGACGACTCCTTCCACATGTGGCTAAAACCCACCTGTTCCCAGATTGACAACTAATGGCATAAAATTGGTTAAAAAGTACAAAGATTGAGACTTTCTTCTGGCAGCAAGAATCAGCTTGCCTTGGAAATGCCATCATGCCTTTTCTCAGCTAACTGCCTAAGAATAAAAGGTCAACATGATCACAGGACATCGCTGGCTCCTTTTCATTCATCCTTCTTTACATCTAAACAGGAACTATGTGGGCTTAATTATAGACTTTTAGGCCCCTCTTTACAGGATCTGACCAAGTGTTAAGTCACATGAAAAGAGTAAACTGTAAACACTGGTGTTTCTCCTCTGTTTTAATGACCTCTTACTATGCTGGAGTTTTTACATTTTTCCAGTCTTTAAGTTTCCTTTGAACCCCACATCTCATCTCCAAGGAAACAATTCATTAAAAGCAATGGAAGATGGTTTATAATTTCCCCTTGGATATTATCTGTAGCTCACCACCTGCTGCGAGACTGGCCTGGCCTTTGGGATTCCAAGAGGACTTGGAAGCCAGCATTGGAGTGCCAGAGAGCAGATATGTCAGTCCAAGATCTTGCTCAAGGTGATGGGGAGGGACAAGTCAATTTCCTTCAGAAAGGAGGGGCTCATCAGACTTTAATGGAGACAACATCATTGACATATGCTAGATATTTAGTATTGATTCAGAAATTTTATGGTTGCTGAGAATGAAATAAGACATTTCCTTAATATTCTGTAGATTTTATTAGTGTCTGTGGTCGGTTTTATTATGTGCATTTGAAAAGGTGTTGGAGAGAAGCTATAAAGGTTGCAGAGGAAAGTGCTCAAAAGAAAGAAAATATGTAAGAAACAATTAGAAGGCTTCTCTGCTATTCTATGATAAAACCTCAAAGGTGAATGATTAGCTTAACAATTATTTTGTATACATGTATGTGCATAACATATATAAAAATAAGTACATATTTACCTATAAGTTTCTTTCATTTCTTTTTACCGTGTAAGAATGAAGGGGAGAGAATTTCTTCTTTCTTAACAGCCTCTGGCCCTCTGCAGCCTCTGAACAGGTGTCAGATCTCTTTGATATATTTAATTGCCTTTTTGTTTGCAGAGAACAAACAGATGTGGTGGAGGTGGGGTGTGTGCCTGAGAGAGAGATAGGAGAGAGGCACAGGAAGGGGCAGCAGGAGGAACGGAGAGGAGAGCGGAGGCAGAGGAGGGAGGAGAGAGCCAGAGGGGAAGGAGGTGTCAGAGCAGGCCAGGGGCAAGTCCCTAGGTCATGGACAGAGGACCCACTGTGGTGTGGTCCTGGGTCCCAGCGTGGAGCACTGCCACTGGTACTCTGCACCCCGTGTTCGTGGCAAGCGGATGGAGGTGAAGGAGTCTGGGGAGAGTGGACCAATGGGACGCGGCTTCTGATGGGCGGGGTCGGATGGGTGTAGATGTTGATGGCTCTCTCATTTTAACTCCTTTCCTTTCCTGCCTTCTTCTCAGTGGCTACGTGAAGTTTTCTTTCTCTGTCCACTTATCCTATTTGGTTAAGGCTGACCAAACAAAATACCACATACCAGGGGGCTTGAGGACAGCGGGCACTTATGTCCTATGTATCTGGAGGTGGCAAGTCCAAGGTCACGTGCCTGCAGACCTGGTGTCTGGTGAGGGCGTTTCCTGGTTCATAGGTGACACCTTCTCTGCACACTCAGGAGGTCGGGGTGCTCCCGGCCCGTGTTGGGAGGCACCCATCCCACTCGCTCCACTCTGTGACCCAGTTGCCTCCCCGAGGCCCTGCCTGCTGACGCCATCATCTAATCACCTAAAGGTGATTAGGGTTCATCGTGAGTTTCGGGGTAGGGGTCACAAATGCTGAGACCATCTCTAGGTTCACAGGGTTCTCTGGGTGTAATCTAATCATTATTATGAAGCAGAGAGTTCAGCTTTTCAAGACAAACACGCTAAACAGCTGTTCTCCAAATTTGGAGGAAAACACAGAAGTTGATGTGATTTCTTTTGTGGAAACAATAGCACAGAGCCCTATCATTGATTAAATGCTTGGTTAAACGGTTAGATGTGAAGCTGTCTTTCTGGCATGAGACTGGGTTCTAATATGTATTCCTAAGTAGCGCTCAGAGTCGGGTGCACAGTGTGCTGGGTGAGTGTCCAGGGGTGAGGCCTGAACAAAGACATCTCAGGTCCTGCCAACCGCTGGGGTCTGTCACCAGCTGCTATTTTTCTTCTTTCTTTTCTGTTTTTGTGATTTGAAGTATTCCAGCAGCGTTGGGTGTTATTTCTGCGACTTAGGCGGTGCTCTTCATCCCTTTCATCTTTTAGTTATTTTCCCCCCAGCCAAGTTCCACGAGGCAGAGTGTGAATGAAGCTGTTTGAAGAAAGGACAGATGTCTCCCGATGACTTGAGAAGAGGTCCTACAATCAGGAGAGACCAGCTTCTCTTAGATACTCTCAGCTTAAAGAACAAAAGGAAAGCATAATAATGACCTAATTTCAAGTCGAGTAAGAATTAGTACAGAACTTTAGCATACCATTCAATGACTTTCCCATCAGAACCTTGGAATTCTGTTCTCGAAGTTGACAAGTTAAGTCTGTGGCACATTTATTGGTATAACTCCATCTCTGGTAGAAGCAAATAATTTTTTTTTAAATTTTTTTTTTCTTTTTTGGTACTGGGGATTGAACTCAGGGGCACTCCACCACTGAGCCACCTCCCCAGCCCTATTTTGTATTTTATTTAGAGACAGGGTCTCACTGAGTTGCTTAGGGCCTCGGTAAGTTGTTGAGGCTGGCTTTGAACTCGGGATCCTCCTGCCTTAGCCTCCCAAGTGCTGGGATTACAGGCGTGCGCCACCGCGCCCGGCTGAAGCAAACAATTTTGTAAGAAAAAAAAATCATGTTAGGAAGGAAAAAAAGTCAGTCTCATTTTTCATTCAGGGGAACCTCTGCTCTACCTTCTGACATTTTCCATGCAGGGGGTCTGTTTGTTACATCTTGGTGTTTCAGAGGAGAGGAAGGGACACGGTTTTTCCTGCTTGTTCTGAGGAGGCTGCTTCAGCCTTGGGGCCATGGGTGTTTAGTGGAGCATCTTTGATTGTCTTTAACCCGAGGTAGGTGAGATGACTCTGCTTTTGCTGTGGATTTTATGTAATTCATCAGGCTCCTAACTGGGCTTGCTGAAAATGCAGGTTCCCAGGTAACTATCCAGGAACCACTAACAACTGAATCAGCCGTGGAGACCAGGCCTACCCTGTGCACTGGGTAATGATGGGCATGCACATCTGCTGAAGTCCCAGGGCTGGTTTGCACCCATGCATGATTCTGACGAGGCCTTTACTTCTGAGCTAGTGCATTCCAGATACTCTTTCCTGGGTTTGACATATTGGAAGAAGCCATGAATCAAGAAGGGTGGTTTCCTGCCAGTGTGGGGCTTCTTCCTGCCCCTTCTCCTCTCCAGCACCTGCTCAAGGGAGAAAGAGCACCAAAGCCACCTCCTGTCCCCAGCCGTGCATGTTGGTGTACTTGACACAGGAGGCTGCTGTGGCTGTGGTGGAGTCAGCCTGAGGACTGCAGGACTGAGCCTGTGAGAAGGGGGATGGGTGAGCTGCGAGGACGGCAGACAAATGAGTTTTCCAGAAGGCAGTGAACCCCTGAGGGTTCTCCCCCAGGAGCACAGTCAGTGTGACAAGAGCACTCTGAGACTCTTAGGAGCAGTCTTAGATAAACGGTATTTTATGCAAATACCTATTTAGTATTCTTTCCCAATATTTATATTTATACTGCAGATCGTAATCCAGTCACATTTCAAAGCTACCATTAAAGAAAAAAAATGACTTTCTTTCATGTTTATGAGAAAACCAGTGGAATTACTAAAAATTTAAGGGCGAATTTTTAGTGAACTACAAAGAGAGAAACACTATCATAAAAAATATTCTGTACTCCGGACACACTGTCATTTTTCCTGTGAATCTTGATAAGATATGGATCTTCTTAATAAGGTGCTGGGATCTGTTTCTACCCTACGCTTCGCTCTTAGTAAACATTTCTGAAAAGAAGCGATGAAATGGATGGAGTATTGATAAGGGTTGTTATTTTTTGAAGCCAAGAGATGGTCTGATTGTCTTTAGAAAGAAAAGGGGATGTTTTCTGATCAATTTGTGGCTGTAATCATATCTCGATTGTTTGGTTAAATCATCTGAGAATGGCATTTCTCTCACACTAATGGATAAATGGATTGACAGCAAACACTCCCTCACACAGGTGAGCGAGCCGTCCATTTGCTCCTGGGTCATGCAGTAAGTGCCTTTAACAAGCAGGCTTTCACCTGTAGCACCTGTCCACAGCGTTTTATAGCTGAGTTGTTTTAGTGCTTAAATGGACTAGGCACAGTCTAAGAACCATTTCCTTGGTTCATCCTTTGCACAAATGCGTAAGTTGAGGCTCAGGGAGGTCATACCATATACCTGTACGTGGGGGAGGCTGGGAGCTTTCTTGTCTGATTATCTCACTGAACTGAGACAAGTACTGTCTTCTGGAGCAGGGGGGCCCTGTCCTGGAGGACAGTAACTGCCACATGCTGTTCTCAAGAAGCAGCCCTGGGTGGGCAGCAGAGGGGATGATGTGCCCAGGGAGATCTGTGAGCTGCTATCCCAGCCTCCACATGTGGACCTGGGAGCACACAGCACTGGGTTAGTTCTGACTCTGCGTTTTGCGGTGGGGCTTTAGGCATTGGCCTTAATCCTCTGAGCCTCGGGTTCCCCATCAACAAAGGGAGATGTCACAGGGCCGGGGCAGGGCCTTGGTGAAACAGTGTGCACAGCCAGGGAGGGTCAGGGTTGATTTCCAGGGTGACTCTCTTGGTTCTGTCACCACCTTCGAGGCCCCGGAGGCCCTGCGTGGTCCTGGAGCTGTACCTTTTAAGAAGGGAGCCCACTGGTTTTTTCATTTCTTATAGTAAGAAATACTCTTATTTAAGGCACTTAAATAAGATGGAACTTTGTTTTCTGTTTGAATTCCTAGAGGTGGTTTTCAATCAGTCACAAAGCTAACCACCTAGCATAGCCTTTCAGCACGCCCTGAACAGGGAAGGCCTCCTAAGGCTCGAGTCCTCCTGGGTCTGCGCCCGGGCCTCTGAGAGCACAGCCAGCGGCGAGGCAGTGTCCACGTCCAGGCATGTGGGCGTTCAGGGAATAAGGTGCAGCCTGCCTGTGTCAGGGCACCGTTGAGGGACGACCTCCTCCTATCACTTGCAAAGGAAAATACAGACCTGCCTCCAGTTTGCAAGGAGCGCTGTAGTTCGGAATGGCGGCAGCAAGGGGAGGGTTGAGAGTCACTCCAGGGACCAGGGGGTTCACAGTGAAACCGGGATGGCTCTCCAGAAGGCTCACCGGGGACTGTGCTCTGGAGCTCCCCGAGGGTCATGAGGCGAAGAAGGCCTCTGCCGGAGTGTCCTGGCGGTGACCGCAGGGAGTGGGTTCCATGCGACAGGCATGAGCCTCGTGGCCAGAGCAGCTTGGTGACACTGGCAGACACTTATCTGAGAGCCAAGGTCGTTAGCCTCTGTCGTCTCTGCCTTGTGCCATGGTACAATCCGCGTGCATTTCACGCGAAATCACAGATGGCTGTGGGAGGTGCTGGCAGGCCTGATGGAATGTCACACACAGGTTCTAAACCAGGGGAAGGCTGGCCCCTGACGCGGGTTTGACGCCTCCTCTCTGCCCCATGGACGCTCGTGCACAACCCCTGAGCAAGCGGTAGAATGCTGGGTGCTTTCTGCTGTAAAACGCATCTCCTCTCTCTCTCCCTCGCCCCTCTCTTCTGCCAGACGGCACAGACGGTCCTGGTGGTGGTGGTGGTGTTTGGAATATCCTGGCTGCCCCACCACGTCATCCATCTCTGGGCCGAGTTCGGAGTCTTCCCGCTGACCCCGGCCTCCTTCTTCTTCAGGATCGCCGCCCACTGCCTGGCCTACAGCAACTCCTCGGTGAATCCCATCATCTACGCCTTTCTCTCCGAAAACTTCAGGAAGGCCTACAAGCAGGTGTTCAAGTGCCACGCTCGCAGCGAGTCGCCGCTCAGTGACAACAGAGAGAACAAGAGCCGGGTGGACACGCCACCCTCCACCAACTGCACGCACGTGTGAGGTGGGGGCTCCCCTGCTGTGCCCACCAGGCCGCCGAGGAGCCAGGTCAGCCTTCACGCCCGGAGGCTGGGCGTCCTCACCCAGGTCACCTTGGTTTAGCTGCGTTCCACGTGGTGAAGAGTACTTTGACCCACTTAGGAAACTCCCAGGTTCAGTGAATGTTACTTTTCAATTTTATTTTCTTCCTAAATCGTCATTGAGAAGCAAACAAACAAAGAGGCCCTATAGTTCTCCACCTCCTACAGAGTTCAGCGGAGTTCAATAGATGTGTTCAACCCTTCAGGAAACAAGAACTGGCCCCAGAAGTACAGTGAGGAATATTCTCAATCTACATTTTAAAGTAGATTTATTTAGAAAAACAACCTTGTGTTTAATCCTACATTTTAAGAGAAGTGACATTATAAGCTGTGTGCGCCTAGTGATACTTCCCTCTCAGCCCTTACACACGCCTGCAAGGTGGACGGAGGCCCTCTGGAGTCTGGGGAGCCGGTGGCCTCTGCTCCCCTTGGAAACAGCATTCAGAGCTTCTGCAGACACACCACACCGTCTGTGACCCTGAGGCCAGCAAGTTCATCCCAGGACGATGGTGTAGGGTGTGGCAGGGGCTCTGTCCCTTAAAAACCACCCTGTGAACTTGGGCTCTTGGAGTTCACTAGGCGGAGCCAGAGGAAGGTGCTGCTGCAGCCCTGGCTGTGGGACTGGGCAGGAGGCCTCATGGGTGAGGCTGGTGCTGAGTTTGCCAGGTGCAGCTGGAGCAGGCCAGAAAGTGGGCGAGGCTGATGTGGACCATCATTTCTTTGGGGCAAAGGTTGGACAGAATTCAGCAAGCCCCTTGGGTAGTGGTCCTGCTGTGTGGACAGGCCTGCTGATTGTTTGACTCAATTTCATTAGACACAAACAAGTACCATGAAAGAAAATACCAGAACATCCTGTCGTACAGGAGAATATGCTTTTTCATTGAATTTGTACCGATGGTTAGTGTATATATTTCTCCAAATATTATTCCCTCTGGTTATGTTAATTTGGGCTTAAGACCTTCACACTTGAGTCCCAAATATAATTGTCACCAGAATTTTGTGTTTATTCATGTTAACGAGGAGAAGATGGTGTGGAACCATTAAATCATCTGTATCAGGAGAGTCGTTTTCAGATGGCAAGACTGTATTTTTGGAGACAAACGCAGGAAGATTTCTCATGAACAGGATTTTGTGTAACGTGCCTATTACACAAATCAGAACTCCATGTGAAATGTAAAATTTTAGGTTAAAAAACCCAAATTTGATGTAAGCCTTTGGCATTTTAGCTTTTCTAGTCCATCAGTCCATTTCCCCTAATGTATCCCAGTGTTCGGTGTTTACATTTGTAAAGGTATGAGTGACTCTCTGGGCAGAATGGAGAAGATCGTTAGGGTGATGAGACATCAGGAGGTTTCGTGTGTGCTCTGGGGAAGGCAGTGCCACAGGTGGAGGTGGGTTTGAAAGAACTTTGTAAGTCCAAGCCCCGAGCAGGGGAAGTTTTTGCACTTCATTGAAATATGGGAGCAGAAAGTGAGTATCCTGGGGATGAGACCCCATGGGACTTGGGGGCTGTAAGCTGCTCCTGCAGACCGCAGGGCTGGTCTGTGCATGAGTCCACTCTGCAGAGTGCGGCCTGTGTGCCCACCTGCTTGTGGAGCATCGCTTCTGCTCCAGCTCTTCCCTGGTGCTCTTCAGTTCACAGCACTGGAATAGGACTATGGAAAGCACAGGCTGCTGCTTTCTTGAGCCTGCTTCTGGGGGCATTTCCCCTGTCGATGCAGCGCCTTGGTCCTTCCCAGATGCTGCTGGTCTGGCAGAGGCTAGAGCAATGATGCGCTTGCAACCCGCTCAGTTTGCTTAGCCCGTGCAGACTGCGGAATGTAAATGCAGACTGCTACATTTTATGTCTAGGTTGGATGTTCTTCCTGCACATTGTCGCTCTAGTCAGTTGCTCCTGTTCAGAGTTTAGTTTGAGTCTCCTTCTAAAGCAAAACTGAGCATGGGCAGTAGCTTACTTCCTGCAGTGATCTCACCTGAGTGAAAAGTCCTGCAGCAGGGCAGGTCCTGGGGAGGGGTAGGAGGAGCACACTGCCTCTGCCGCCTGTGCTTCCACTCTTTCCCTCACGTTAACCCCTTGCCTGGCTTGGGAGCACCTGCCCTCCTGTGACTGAGCTAAGAGGCCTCGTGTGTCTGGGAGAGGCTGCCTCTCCTGAGGGTGGCCAGGCAGATGGGAAGTGCCACCTGTGCCTTTGAAGTCAGGCCGCTGGAGAACCAGGCTTTCCAGAATACTTCAAAGAAAATGGAGACTTTCTTCCTAGGTTTGGCTGCGTCAGGGCCCCAAAGAGCTGCTCCATTTCTGTGGTTTTTTGCTTTCATATAGGAGACGGGCTCAGGACTTCTTAAACAGTTAAGATACTTGCTATTTTATGTCCACAGACGACGACTCCAGTTTCCCACTGGTGAACATGGTCCTGTGAATGGGCACACTCCCCTATTGTGCCTTCCCAGGAGACTTCCTGGAATGTTCCTCCTGGGTCATTCTGATCGTGCATACCCAGCAGCATGGCAGACTGAGGATGGTTTAGGATATGTTAGGGCAATCACTTTGCTTTGACCTGGGGTTCTATTTTACACCTTGGGAGGGAAGTCGTCATTTCCTGCGCCCTCCCTGATCTCCTGTGCTCTGGTCCTCCTCTGTCAGCTAGCTTCTCTCCGAATTCCTCACTCATGCTTACCATAGTTAAATTCCTCCTCCAACTCTGACACCGTGAGTCAGAGTGGAGAGCAGAGGGGGTGTCTGGATCGCATGAGTCACACAGGGCACAGACTTCTTGTGACTCAGCTTCGAGTCTTGCTGCTGGTTCTCTTGGGTGCACTGATATCTGCAGTGATAATTCCACTGCTCACAGACTCGGCACCGGCAGCCTGTGCACGGAAGAGGACAGCGCTGGCTCCCTTTCCCTCGTGGCCACGGAGACCTTTCAGGGCTGAAGTGCTGGGGCTGGAGAGCTCTGCCCTGGGTAAAGCTTCCCCACGCTGTGCTTCAGTGACTTGCCACATGCCTGAGTGTGACTCGGCAGACGTGGGGACTGAGTAAAGGCACAGGTGGCTGCTTCTCGGAAACTCATGGTCTGCCAAGTGTGGATTTCATCTGCAATGGGCTGCAAATGTTCCCCAAGCCTTTAAGTGGTTTGCAAGTGGTTGTTGGAGGGAATCAGACTCTTTTTTGGCTTTTAAAATGTTGTGTGTTGTGCTTCTTCTCCATTAGATGCGAATACGTGTTCACGACGGCAGACAGACTAAAATTCTTAAACCCTCATCCCTACTTGTTGGCATGGAAAGAAAAATGATCCAAAGGTGATCACATCAGATTTTAATGGACACTGTATTGGATGTTTCTTCCCTTGGAAGTGGAGAGGTCGTCACTCTGAAGACCTCTATGGACCTGCCAGGCACGTGTTTCCTTCGGTGGCTTGCGGGGCAGTCACATTACCAGGCCATGGGACGGTGTCCTGTGGTGCTGAGGAACCGGGTTGTCCAACAGCCCTTTTCCAGAATGGCAGGCGCCCAGTGAGTGGGGCTGGCCCTCCAGGAGAGCCAGGGCTGGAGGGACAGGGCTTGCGGGGCAGGTGTGTCTGTGGGGCCTCTCTGCTGCTGTGCCCTATGGGGGAAGAGGGCTTCCGGTGACTGGGACCAGTGCCTGTCCCGGGACATCTGACAGATGCAAAGGATGACATTGCAGGCCTCCAGGATGTCACAGGCTTATGTCACACACCTAACCTGTTCATGAAATCAGAGGGCATGATTTCAGATAGGCTATGGGGTCTCCTCAGGGCTCAGAAGCATCTGTGGACCTTCTATGTCTGTGGAGGGACAGGGGGACAGGGCTTAGGGTTCAAGCAGCCTCCAGGCTCCTCCTATCAGATCCAACCACCTCTCTGCTTCAGCCAGTCTCAGATGTCCTTGGAACATTGACTGAAAATTAGCTGGAGAACAGCGGGCTAAGGAGTGTCCAGCGCTCCGTGGTCTGTTTCCTGGTTCCTCTTCCATTCCCTCCCAGAGTCTCTCGTATTTTTTGAAATTCTGCTCAACTCTTACAGTTAGTCATATTTCTACTCCTGGATCTCGCAGTGTCTGTCAGGGTCTGCAAAAGCCTGGGCCAGGGTCCTCATTGTTGTGTCTGGATTTAGGAATTGTCCTGACTTTCCTGTGGGCACAGCAAAGGGTAAGAAATGGCAGCTTGACACGCAAACTCCTCTGCGCCAGATGACAGGTGGCCAGCTTCTTCACAGTCAGACGGCAGGAGAGCAGACCTGGCGTGGTCCTGAGGCCTGCGCTGGGCTGTGGTCTCCGACGGTGTCGCGTCCCTGAGAACTGGCTCCCTGAGAGTGTGGCAGGCACTCTTACTTCTGAAATGGTGTCACGCAGTGCCCAGCGGCAGCTGTGCAATGCTCCGGCCTCCCTGGAAGGAGGTCCTCAGCTTCACAGAGCACCAGAATCCCTGGAGGCTGGTCAGCAGACTGCTGGGCACACCTCCTGGCTGGCACAGGGCGGGCTGGAGCCCTGGTCTCCCTGCGAGTCTGTGCTGCTGGCCCAGAGGCCGGGTTTTGAGAACCACCAGCTGGTGACCAGTCAGGAGGCGAGGCTGGAGTCCAGGGTCCGAGGCGTTTGCGGTGTGGCCTCCACCTGCACTCCTGGTGTGGAGAACCTCCCAGGTTGACAGATGGGCCTTCACAGGTCTCAACTTACATGGTTCTGTGAAACAAACAAACAAACAAAAACAAACTTTGCATGGGATTTAGCTCACTCAGTGTTTATTGTTTACATTGGTCAGATTCACAGTATCTGCTCGAGCACCACGTCACCCCGCCACAGGTGTGGGCTTCCAAGGGCGGGAGGGAGGGAGGGAGGGTTTCCCCTGCGGTGGGTTCCCCTCTGCATCCACTCTGCCCCGCCACACGAGGGTTAAATAGCATCCCGATGGCTGGCTGCCCACGAATTTGTGAACTAGATGTGCAGTGTTTTAACTCTAGGTTTAAATTAAATATGGGCATGTCTTTCTATGCGACTGCTAATTTTTGCCGACATTATTCTCTATGAGAGATAAATGTATGTTCCTTACCGTTACAACTTTTGCTTAAGTGTCTCCTGATGACATAAGTGGTATGAGCAAGGAAAAAAAATCTGTGTATGTTGCATTTTGATTTTCTCGACGTGATCGCTTAAATGCTGCTGTACAGTGATGTTGAGCTTGGGTCTTCTGACAAGGCCGCTGCTGCGAGCGTCCCCCAGGGAGCTGGAACAAAGCCTGTCTCATCACTGTTAGCTCCAGCACGAATGCCAGTGAGCTTCAAAGCCAAGACCCAAGGAGTTTGTGTTTATCCATCCAAGACCACACAGGGTCTCCCTGAATCACCTACCTCTGCCCTCTGCATGCGATCCCGCTAGACTCCGTGATTTGAACCTATTTTCTTTAACTGAAAATAAAACTTGTTCTTCAAAGTGTTCTAGTTTGAGTGATTTATCAAAATGTATAAATGCATTCTATTGTCTTGTACAACGAATTAGAGCAAATAAATAATTAAAGGAAAAAAAGTGTGCTTCCCTGATTTCATAAGGCATGTTTGGGAGCAGGATCTGCCGCTGTGAATGAAGTTAGTTTCACTGTTGTTGGATGCTGTTTGGAAAACGGACAACTGTTGGTGGAAAATGGACACCTGTGTTTGCAACTGTTTTCTTCTTTCCCTCCTTGCCCTCCTCTTCTCTTTCCCTTTCTCTATTTTTTTTTAAATAATGAATTTCTTTATTTTTGAAAAAGAATACAAAATTACTACAAGAAATGATGAGGAAGAAAGTGAGCCTTCCCACAATCCCATCCCGAGAAGCAGCCTCCTCCCGATCTCTGAGCACCCTCCTGTGATCTGATCTGCCAGTCAGCAGGACTGGAGGCAGGGCCGGGCAGGGGGAGGCACAGCAGCCAGGTTACCTATCCTCTGAAAACCCAGCAACTTCCACGTCACTTAAATCCCTCGCCAAATGAAGTGAAACTGGGTCAGCTACTGGACTTGAGATAGCTGACAGCCATGAGTGTGGACCAAGGCCAGGGAAATTCTGGGGATCTGAGTCCCCTCGAGCTCAGGGTTCCTCCCTGTCCCCATGGAGCCCCTCACTCAGCAGTCTGGGGCTCCTTCGGGCCCCTCTGCTTGCCTTCGAATTATCCTCAGATCTTTCAACATCCTTGTTTACCCATATAAATTAATAAATTGCTCACCAGTTTTTTTTTTTTAACATTTAATGTACAACCTTTTGGACTTTTTAGACTGCATTTCAATACAGTTGTGTCTGCAGTGTAGACACTGTGTTGAATCCCACTCTGGATTCACTCAGGTGTCAGATGTGAAGTCCATGAGAGTTTCTTTTTAAATGACAATAATTGTAAAAATTTATGGGGTACAGTGTGATGTTTTGATACGTGAATACATGTGTAATGAGCAATTAGGGTACTAAGCACGTCATCCCCTCAAACATATGTCATTTATTTGTGATGAGAACATTAAAAAATCCTCTCTTCTAGAGTTTTAAGAACACACAGTACATTATCCTTACCTGAAGTCACCCTGGGGTGCAGCAGGGTAGAGAACTTCTTGCTCCTGTCTCGCTGTCACTTGGCAGTTACTGATCAACCTGTCCTTGTCCTTTCCTGCCCCTCACTCCATGTGACCTCTGGAAGCCACAGCTCCCCGTCAACCTCTGCAATATGCACTCTTGTATTGCACGTGTAGGTGAGATCCTGCAGTGCCTGTCTATCTGGCTGACGTGCACATGACGCCCTCTAGGGTCACGCACGTGAACTGAATGGTATTCCGTGCACAAGGACCACACTTGCTGTGTCCATTCACCTGTTGATGGACGCTTAGGCCGTCCAGCTCTCGGCCACTGTGACTCGTGCTGCAGTAAGCAGGGGTGCAGACTCTCTCCACGTGTGGCTTCATTCATGGATCTATGCCCACGAGTGCCACTGCTCAATCACATGGTGGTTTTATTTTAGATTGTTTTTGGTGGGGGAACGTCCTTTATGGTCCCATAAAAGCAAAAGGGGTATTAGTGATCACTGAGTCTGGGGATTTCTAACCTTTGAGAGAATAGGGATTCTTTATTATACATAAATAATTCCTGCACTTTTGTATGAAACTAAATGTCCTTTTCGTGTGTGGGTAGAGGAAATACAATGTGAAAAATATAACTGCACATCAATGTTTCTCACGAACGTAGACGTGAAATTCCTCAGCAAAACACTAGCAAGTCACGTCCAGCAGTGCTCACTGGAAATTCACCAAGAGGGTAGATTTTAGGTACTTTTTCCACATAAAAAAGAAAAGTGTGTGAGATGCTAGGTACGTCAACTTTCTTGGTTGTAGCAATCTCTTCACTGTGTGTGTACCACAACATTGTGTTCTATCCCCTGAATGAATGCCACACCAGAAAAAAAAGACACACCATGACCAGGTAGGGGTCATTCCAGAAGGAAGGCTGGATGGGTGTCCAGACATCAGTGAGTAGAATCCACCGCAGCCAAAGGCTACCGAGGGAAAGAGAGTCCTAAGATCATGACATGGAAACAGCATCAGGCTAAATCCATCATGGAGTCCTGGTTACACGCTCTGCAAACTCCGAGTGCAGGAGACTCCTGCCCTGGATGAGTAGCGCCGTACTCACTTGTGAAGGACCGCCTCTTTCCCGGCAGCTGAGGAAAGGCAGAGATGTAGCAGAAGCACAGTAGGGAAGCCCCGGCCGCTGCAGTAAGGCAAGAAAGAAGGAAAAGGCACTCAGCTCAGAAGGCACAGGTCACACTCTCCATTGCACCCGAAGGACTGCCCCCCAAGTCCCAACACTGCTGAACAAGGAGGTGACTTCGGCAAAGTCCCAGCATACAAGACCAACACACGGAACAGAAAGTGAGGACGGCTGCCGTGGATCAGGTGCATCTGAGGGGTCAGTAGTTCACCCGTCGCAGCAAGAGCTTCAGGCACTGCCCGCTGAGAGGCCAGCACGCACGGGCTTCGGTCTGCGGACAACACCGTGGCCAACTAACTTGAGTACTGACGGAACTTCAGAGGCCCTCCCTCAGGTGTTGGGACTTATTTGCTGCCTACCTCAAAGTAGGGGCTTGGCCATGATGTCAGAGCTGAGCCCCAGGCCTTTCCAGGCTTTTCCAGTGTGGTGCCTCTACCACGATCGTCACTGCAAAGACACTGAGATGAACTCTGTTTTTGTACAGTGAAGCTTTTTATTATTACTGCTCCGTGAAGACCTCGTGTCCAGTTCTCTAATGTTCTGGAGGTTGCCCAGTACCAACATTTCCTTCCCGCGTTCCATCATGTTTAGTATTTTATTTAGTGAGAGGGAATATTTTCCTTTGGCACAATGCACGAATTTGGTATTTCCTCTGTACTTCATGAGAAAACGTCTAGATCCATGGAGTTTTCATCTTCAGTCAAGATAATTAAGAAAATAAGCCAAAAAAATTATTGAAATTTTTTTGGGGTAAAAAAACAAGTCATTTATGCTTCTTTTAAGTGAAAAGTATTTATTCAAAAGATTAATAGACAACAGTTAAGAGAAAAAATGATGTCTTCAACTGATCATTTAAAAATGTGCTTTCAAGCCAGGTGTGGTGGTGCATGCCTATTATCCCAGTGGCTTGAGAGGCTGAGGCAGGAGGATGGCAAGTTTGAAGCAGCTTCAGACACTTAGACCATTTCTGTATTAGTCAGGATTCTCTAGAGGAATAATCAACAGGAAGAATGATTATTAAAGGGGATTTATTAGAGGGGCTTACACGACCACAATGGCGTCTGCAGCTGGAGAGCTGGAGGAACCAGCAGCTGCGAAGTCCAAGATGAAGAAGCCCCAGAACAAGAGGGATCAGCAGTGCTACCCTAGTCCAAGACCAAGGCTTCTGGAAACTACCTGGAGCATCACTGACAGGGTCCACTTTGGAAGAGTGAAAAAGCAAGAGTCCGATATCCTCAGATGATTGAAGCAGCGATCAAGAACCCGTTCAATAAGAGCTGGCTTACATCTGCATCTGCTTCCTTGTTCTTCCAGCTTCTATTCCATCCTATTGGGCGGTGCCACCCATGCTTAGGGAGGGCTCCACTTCAGTTCCTATCCCACATTCCAATCAATCCTAGACACGTCCTCGAGGACACACCCAGAGGCCTCTTAATCATCCAATCAAGTTCACAATTAAAATTAACCACTACATTCTCAAAATAAAAAAATTAAGAGGACTAGGTATGTGGCTCAGTGGTTGAGCACGCCGGGGTTCAATCCCTGATACAAAAAAACAAAAAACAAAAACGTGTTTCCAATACTTTTCCAATACAATTTTCCCTAGATATAGGTAATATTTAAGGCACAGAAAAATGTTATTTAATATTAAAGAAAACAGTCCAGCCTGAGTGTTGTCCTGTGAATCCCTAGACACATACCTGGAGGGTCAGCATCGTAGGAGCCAGGCGTCCACAATGGGGTTGTGCTGTGGCCTGGTGTGCTCTCCGCCTGCTCCCTGAGGTCCCTCTTGCCACTCTGACTCCCAGGAGACGCATCTCCCTCTGCTCACAGGACGGCCATGCCAGCTGTGTCATCCGGGACTCCCCCGTGGCCCTGGGTAATCATGGCTTTACACCCGCCTCTCCTGGTTGCTCTTCTGCTGCTCATCTGCTCTGCATCTAAGGCACTCAAGACTGTCACCAAACCCATCCAAGGAGCTCCCCAGTGTGTCGAGGGGATGACAGGGGGCCTCCCTGCCTCTCTCCCACTGGTGATATTCAGGACCTCCCTTCCCAGTGTGGAGACTTGAAGACACAGGCAGATGACATTGAGTTCCCACCCAGAGGTTAGTACAACAGTAGGTATTCCCCAAGCAGTGAGAGGACTGGGCTCTCTGAAGGGGTGAGCCCCCAGTTCTGGGTCCCCCTGTGTTCCTGGTGCACCCTTCCCTGCAGGGGATGGGTAGCTCATGCCCCCAAAGACATCCTAAATGCTAAGATCCCTGATTCTGCAGTCTGGGGGGCCAGGCCAGAGATGCCATCTCAGCAAATCACATGGTGGTCATTTCTTTCTGTGCACGGAGCTGTCCTGAGTATGCAGCTACCTCCGAGGTTCTCAGGCTAGAAATTAAATTGCTACACTTAAAGCTGCTCATTGTCTTTTAGACTACAATGCACAAAGTGAAGTGGCCATTTTCAGAGACTGAAATGAAGGTATCAGTGCCTATAAATGAAGTCTGAGTAACAGGAACTGCCTTGCATCCTCTCCCCAGGCAGTGTTGCTGACGTGCAGCTCTGGGACGTAGGAAATGGGGGGAGAATGAAAGAATCCCAGGAATTCATTCTGCATCAGCAATTGCTCTGTAGGCTTATATTCATATAAAACTTAAGATACATTATCTTAATAATTGCTGAACTAAAGAATAAGCCAATAAGACATATTTTACTATAATTTGTCTCTTACGAAGTATTTCATAAATATGACTTCGTGAAGATTACACATCTTAATGAATAATAATTTGTGGTCCGAAGATAGAAATTCCTTGAACTGAATCCTCTTTCTCACTTAGTCTATCAATCCACATTTTCCTGAACAACTCACCATGGCTAGTGTGTCAGGGATAAAAAGGAATCCGACACCTGCTGCTGGCCCCAGGGATCTTTAAGGAAGAGGTTAAACTGAGGATGAGACAAATACACAGAAATATCAGGTGGCAAGCGAGTGCCCGGGCAAAGGTCTTGGAAGAATTAAGAGAGAGAAAACCTACAGAGCAGCAAAGCACAGGAAGGGCTCTCCCAGGAGCTCCCACTATAAACCCGAAGACCTCCAGCGTCCTCTCTCTTGTTCCTCTGGCACTGGGGTGCTGAGGCTTTGCTGGCAGTGAGGCATGTAGAGAGCAGGGGTCGTGGCGTCTGAGTCTTAGAAGGGCCTCAACTCCTCTTCTCCTCTGACCATGGTGCTCTGTACCTTTGAGCTTCTGAAGGGCAGGGCACATTGCAGAAGGTAGACGGTGGTTAGGTCAGAGCCAGGAGGCCCATGTGGAAATGCTGAGTAAGGACTCCAGAATCCTTCCACCCCCCACCATCAATGCAAAGGCAAAGATGGCAAATCCTCAAAACCAATTTTTTTTTTCTTTTTTTGCAGCAGTTTGGGGAGCATAAGTCAAGTAAAGCAGCCGAGTCTGGGGAAGTGCCCCTTGTGAGGCTTCTGACCCCCTGTCCCCATTCTCTGCTCCCTAACCTGGTAGCATCTTTGAAAAATGAGAGCTGATCTTCCTGAAACCTAGAAAGAGCAGGACGGGTAGAGCTGTTTCAAAGCCTCCCTCTCCACCATGGAGGTCAGGTTCGTTGCCCCCTTGGGTCCTGGAAGACCTCACCTGTGGCCTGTTTCATTTGACCTCACGTGAATGCTTCTCCCCAGAGGGTGTGGTCGAATGTGTCAAGGAGAAGTTGCTTTGGGTTGGATGTGGCTGTCCTCCAGAGGTGCACGTGTTGGAAACTTGGTCCCCAGGTGGCAGCGTCAAGAGGGGCCTATCACAAGTGACTGGGTGAGTGGAGGCACCCAGGGAAGGAATTAAGTAGCTCTGGGGGATCCGGTTAGTGCTCTGAGAGTGAGAGTTTTTATAAAGCAGGGAGCCCGGCCCCTCCCTCCTCTCGGCTTCCTGTCCCAGAACATGATTGCTTTCACACCTCCCTCCCGCCCCATCTGTCATGACTGGTGTGGCTGAAGGAATCCTTGTGAGCAGGGGCCACGCTGTTTGGACTTTCAGCCTCCACAACTGTGAGCTAAATAAAAACTCTTTTATTTATAAGTTACCTGGTCTCTGGCATTTTGTTGTAATAATGAAAAATGAACTAATACAGGTGTCCATAGGGATTTTGAAAAGCTCTGGCATACCTGGGAATCCAGAAGACCATAGGCATGTGTAGGGCTGCGCGTATGCACAGGGCTTTCTACCAGTTCAGAAAAAATCCTGAGAAAGTCCTAAGCTCTCATTTGTTCCTGACCTTGAGGCTTAGAACAAACAGGAAGAGAAGGCTAAGGCAGAGTTTTAAATGCCTGGCTGCACGTTGAGGTGGGACCTAACATTCACACAGAGTTTCTGGCAAATACTGAAAGATCCATTGGTCCCAGGTGTCCAAGGAAGTCTCTTGTCAAGTCCTTAGCCAACCACTCTGTGGGTCAGACAGGAACTTCTGTGGCAACACACGTCAAAGAGGCTTTACAGAATAAACTTAGAGAAATCCAGTAACTACAGCAAAACTCAACAATGTACCAAACTCTGGGAGGGAGGATTGGATTTCCAGAGTTGCCATATCATGCTATTTGAAACGTCCCATTTCAAGAAGAAAACATGAGACAAAAGGAGAAACAACAATGTACAGGAAAATAGATAGTCAGTGAAACTGTCCCCGAGGAAGTCCAAATATGTGACTGATGAGACCAAGGTTGCATTTTTGCCTTTTTTGAGACTGAGGCTTGTTGTGTGGCCGGTCTGCCTAGAACTGCTGGGCTCCAGCCATCCTCCCCATCATCAGGAGCAGCTGAGAGCACAGGTGTGCACCTTCGTGGATAGGCCAAGGCTTCAAAGCTGCTTCTGTGAACATATTCAAGGAGCTGAAGGAAGCCACGCGCAAAGACCTAGAGGAAGATGCGTGACTGTGCCTAACAGATAGAGGATGCTGGTTGTAATGGTTAATGTGAATTGTCAGCTTGATGAGATTAAGAGATGCCAATGATTAAGAGGCCTCTGGGTGTGACATTGAGGGCGTGTCTAGGAATGACTGGCATGTGGGATAGGAACTGAAGTGGAGACTCTCCCCAAGCATGGGCAGCACCACCCAATAGGATGGAATAGAAGCTGGAAGAACAAGGGAGCAGATGCAGATGTAAGCTCAGCTCTTATTGAACAGGTTCTTGATCGCTGCTTCAATCATCTGAGGATATCAGACTCTCACTTCTTCACTCTTCCAAGGTGGACCCTGTCAGTGATGCTCCAGGTAGTTAGCGGAAGCTTGGTCTCAGATTGGGGTAGCACTGTTGATCCCTCTTGTTCTGGGGCTTCTTTGTCTTGGACTGCGCAGCTTCTGGTTCTTCCAGCTCTCCAGCTGCAGACGCCATTGTGGACCGTCCAGGTTCTGGTCATGTAAGTCAATCTAATAAATCCCCTTTCTACAATCAAACTTCCTGCTGATTCTGTTCCTCTGAGAACCTGACTAATACACTGGTAAAGGGTGGAAATTCCTAAAATGAAGCAAATGGAAACTATGAGGCTGGAAAGCACAGTAATTAAGCTGGGTGTTCCACTAGATGGGCTCGACGCAGACCTGAGCAGTGGTGGAAGGAATCAGCAAGCTTGAGATGGGTCAGCTGAGGAGAGAAGGGCAGGGAGTGCAGGGCACTGGCAGCCCTCCAGGATCCCTGAGGCAGACCCCAATCTGTGGAGCTCAACAGGGCAGTGCTGGTGAGCTGGAGGGACTGGCAGGAAGGTCACCCACGAGGAAAAGCATCTCACTTCCTTAGGATTGCCTACTGGTTTTCCCCATCCTGGCTTATCACATCACTGGCCAATCCTCCCAGCAAGAGCCCGGCTCTCCACTGCCTCCTTGGCCCTGATACTGAGTTAGAAAGGACTGTTGTGTGCTGTGGACGGATTGCCTTCGCCTGGATTAGATGTGAACAAACAACCCCAGGATCCTTCAGGAAGGTACTCTGCCCTTGGACGAGCACTTGGAAATTGTTCTCCACCACCCGCAGCCTGTGCGCTGGGGAGTTCATCTTTCTGCCTGAAAAGACCTTTAAATCTTAAAATGTAATTTCCTCCTGCAAGGAAGGAAGAGGGAAATTTGTTTCTTTGTTTAGTTTTTCTGAATACCGCTTCATCTGATATTGTTAGATGTTTTTGAAAGAACAATTTCAAAATAAGTCGGAAGCCTCTGTGTTTGGGTCATAACAAAATTCCGACTTGCTAAGCACACAGTTAGTGCCTATTTCTGCCTCAGCTTTATCACAACATGGACACGTGCTCCCACTTCACAGCCATGCGGAACTGACCGGCAGAGTCAAGGCGCAAGTCCAGTCCACTCTAGTTTAGGAGCCGCGACCTGGGCTCAACGGCGGTTCCGTTGCTCTTGCTGCAAGACAGTGGGATCGTCATGCTGCAGAATGCAACTAGAAAACCTTTTTCAGCGATGCTGTGAGGGTCACAGGAGCTGAAGGACGTCAGAGTGCTGTCAGGCGTTAAACGCTGTCTGAATGTCATCACCGTCATTGTCATCGTGACCTCAGTAATGTTCCCATACTTGAGCAGGACAAGCGGCTTTCCCTCCAGTGGCTCCCTCTGGAGAGGAGCCAGTTTGCTTCCTGCAGGGCTCTTCCTTCCCGTGTCCTCCTGCCTGCCTGTGCCCTGCGTGGCATCCTGGTGTCCGCAGGCCCACGACGGGCCACACCCGGGGTCCTGGCTCCTCCCTCGCCACGCGTTCCCTCTCCCCTTCTACCCACAGGCAGCTCAAAACTCCATCGCACCATCCTGGCCACGCTCTAGATGTCGCTCTGCTCAGGATGCAGTGCTGGCTCCCAGCTCAGCGTCACCTCTAGGTGCCTTTCCCTGTGACTCCGCCCACACTCGTCACCTCCATCCCAGGCCTACTCATCTGCTGCCCGCTGCATCACACACCCAGTGGTCAGGCTGCCAAGCCGTCCCAGCTGCGTCCCTGGGATGCGCTGAAGTGCCTCGTGTTCTGGGTGCTAAGTCGTGCTTGTTGGACATTTGAGGGTTTTGCATGTGATACCCAAGGGCGCTGAGGTAAGCCTCACCCTGGGTGGGGACCGGTAGAGGGCCGCCTTCCAGCGGTGTGCGCCTGCGGGGCTTCTCCAACTCCTCTGCAGAGCAGGGCCACAGTGATGGGTATTAGGACGGTGCAAGGCGACTGGATGGGGGTAGGGCGTCAAGCAACCTGCGCAGGTGCGGAGAAACAATTTATCCTTTGAGCGAAGGAAGGAGCTATTGGGGGATTCAGGGCCACCGAATGGGGACAGGGCATCAAGCGGCCTGCCCATGCGCAGAGAAACAAAGTAACCTGTGCTTGCCCAAAGAAGTAACCAATCAGGCGCTGACAACTCCAGCCAATCCCAGGAGGACACGGACTTCTCCAGCTTCCCCTCCCCCACCCCCGGGGTTAGAAAAACCCAGCCGCAGAGAGGTCAGTGCGACTTCTCGCGCCCAGCACCCTGTTGTACTGGAGAACCTCGCGCAAGAGCGTCCCCCAATGAAGTTTGTTTTTGACTTACAGCCGGCCTGCCTGTTCTCCTGTTACCATCGTCTGATCAGTTTACTCCAGCCTGATCTTACAATGGGCACGGGTAGGCTGGTGTTCTCACTGGCTGGCGGGCAGGGGGCCGGAGGAAGGCGGGGCCTGCAGGGGCCCTAGAGGAAGGCGTGGCCTGCAGGGGGCCCTGGAGGAAGGCGGGGCCTGCAGGGGCCCTAGAGGAAGGCGTGGCCTGCAGGAGCCCTGGAGGAAGGCGTGGCCTGCAGGGGCCCTAGAGGAAGGCGTGGCCTGCAGGGGGCCCTGGAGGAAGGCGGGGCCTGCAGGGGCCCTAGAGGAAGGCGTGGCCTGCAGGAGCCCTAGAGGAAGGCGTGGCCTGCAGGAGCCCTGGAGGAAGGCGGGGCCTGCAGGGGCCCTAGAGGAAGGCGTGGCCTGCAGGGGGCCCTGGAGGAAGGCGGGGCCTGCAGGGGCCCTAGAGGAAGGCGTGGCCTGCAGGAGCCCTAGAGGAAGGCGTGGCCTGCAGG
>JAJEJO010001539.1:58634-128422 GCA_020662805.1 Glaucomys volans
CCTGGAGGAAGGCGGGGTCTGCAGGGGGCCCTGGAGGAAGGCGTGGCTTGCAGGGGCCCTGGAGGAAGGCGTGGCCTGCAGGGGCCCTGGAGGAAGGCGTGGCCTGCAGGGGCCCTGGAGGAAGGCGGGGTCTGCAGGGGGCCCTGGAGGAAGGCGTGGCCTGCAGGAGCCCTGGAGGAAGGCGGGGTCTGCAGGAGCCCTGAAGGAAGGCGGGGAGTGCAGGGGGCCGGCGGAAGGCGTGGCTGTGGGTGGTTCCTGCTTTGTGCACGCCTGGAGTTGGCTACTCGGTCATGATCATACAGAGAGGTCATGCATATGTGAATACACAGTATGCATAGGTCTCTGTTACTTCACGGGAGTAACTTTATTGGGTTATCAGTTATTCTCCTTCCAAAAGAAGCCATTGATTTCTAAGTTCACGAAAGCTAATGGCACAAAGGAAGTCACTTGGAGCGCGACTTTCAGCAAAGGGGCCCCTTCAGGGGAAGGCTGATTCTCTCGCCCATTGTGTCGGGTCAGAGTGTGGTTCTGAGCACCACCGCTGAGCACCACCGCCAGCCCACCTGCAGGCGCTCCATAGCCGCGGGTCTTACCTGGGTGACATTTCCCATCGCCATGTGTCTGCCTTTTTATTTTATTTTTTTTATTAGAAAATCCATACTTTCCATCGACGTGTGGCGACCACCACTGGAGTGCCCTCTTAGCTCCGGGAGCTTGGAAATCAATGACTCCGTCAGGAACTCACAGCGCCACTCAGCCCCTTTGACCTGCAAGCCGCCCCCGCCCTCCCTCCGCTGTGCGCTGTCTGTGAGGGGCAGCGGTAGGCCTGGCAGGCATCGCTCACCTTCCGAAGCCTCTCTGCAGAGGCTCCCCCTGTGGAGGTGAAGGCTTGGGCAGGCGGAGCAGCCCCCCTTTAGGGCCTCGGGCAAGAGGTGGACCCCATCCCAAGCTGCTCTGTTTGGTTCTGCGGGTGTGAGCTGGTGGCTCATTCTTGGGCCTGGGAACTTCCCAGGCTTGTCCTGGGCACTGTGCCCTGCAGACCGCTGGCTCCCAGGCTCTGAGCTCCAGGCAGACGGCAGGGTGCAGGCTGCACTTTCTGCAGAACTCGCAGGGCCTAAGAAGCTCCTACCATAGAGGCACCTCGGGGGCATTTGGGAGTGACGAGTCAGGGGAAGTCCCTGCCCGGGCCTCACAGACCAGGGTCACATCTGGCCCCCTGTCTAAAGGAGAGAGGCCCAGGGTCAGGAGTGAGGCTGGAAAGTGACCAGTGAACAGCTGGGCAGCCTTGGTGGGAGGTTGGAGGTGGGACTGGCATGGCCAGGGTGGCCTCTGTGGCCCTGGGCCCAATGTGGCAGGTCCAAGGGTCCTGTCAGGGTCAAATGTGTCACTCCTCAGGTTTCAGCCACTGTCATTGTGTGGTTCGTTGCATGGCTATTAATTTGCAGGCAGTTATGGTGAAAAACTGGCTTTTTTACAGCTGAATTTATTGCTAGTTTCTTTAGGCTCTTCTGTCTTGGTACGAAAAGGCCTTTCCTCACCAAAGCTTAATTAAGATTCACCTGCACTCTGTTCCAGGAGTTTCATATTTTTAGTTTCTTCTATTTAAAATTTCAGTATTCTTGAATGCCTTTTGTTTAATAAGAAGATCTAATAATGTAACTTAAAATGTTTTAATATTACTGTGGTAACACTATCGAACAATGGACATTGATGATTTGTAGTGAAACATTCATTTGTTAAAATGTCTTGATTCTGTGCAATTTCGGGTGCTGTTCAAATTAATAACGGTACTCTGCCACCTGTAAGCGGGTCGGGCTGCTTGGGGAAAGAGCTATGGATGACAGTTTTGAGTGAAGAGAGGGTGCGGTTGGGTGCAGGACACACCAGTGGTCTGTGCCGGCCAGCTTCTCCCTGCAGTCTCAGTCGCCCAGTCGCCCAGCCGCCCGCGCTTTCCTGCTCAAACCTCATTCGCATCTGGCTCACCCGCCTGCCCTGATCCAGCAGTCTGAATTGCTAGTTAACTTTTCTAGGCATTTGTTCCACTTCACCAACTCTCCAAATATTTAATCACTTCTCTCATTTCCTCGTGTCAGCCTCCTGTGGTTAAGGAGAAGAGGAGCATGAAGAGCAGCAGAAATGAGTGGGAACAGGACATGACCGCGTGAGCTCTGTCTATTTGCTGTAACTTCTACATAATTGGAATATTCCAGTCCTACACACACCTCTTAAATTGGCGAATGCTGTTTCTGCCGTCATGTGCACCGGGCTCCTCTGGTACAATTATGCACACAAGTACAGTCACAGCTATAACCCGTTCTTGGCAAACATGAAGAACGGCCTGCTGCGAGCTCTAAGTCCTTCGCAGTGCAGCCTTTCCCAACTCTGCAGCTGTGTATCTACCTGACAGTTTTTTTCTAGATATCCGTTGTCTGACAAAGGCAGTGGCTGGATAGCTAGAGGAGAGAGGGTACCAGGACTGTGTCCTCAGGAGGCAGGTGTGTCCTCAGGAGGCAAATAAATCAGCCAATCTGCAGGACCAGCCCAGAAATGGACAGCCCATCCATAGGCTCCAGGCTGCGGGGACAGCCTGCATTGCAGCTGCAGGCTGTCAGAACTGATGGGAACCAGATGGCTGCTCCTCCTGTGGTTTCTCTTGAGGTTTGGATTAAATTTCATAATTCCAAATGGAACTTTTAGAAAGATTTATGCTATACTTTCAAAGTGTTGCTATTTCTCATCTGCACTTCTCTCCCTTAGCATACACTGGGGGAAAGTGTTTGAAACTTTTAAAGCTCTGTAAGATTCATTCAATGCCATGTAAAATTCTAACCCAGCCTCACTAATGCAACATGGGGAAGGGGAGTAGAAGCTATTATTGGCATCAGATCTGCCATTTGCTGCTGCCAGTATTCCTCCCCCTCCCATCTTACAACCCAGATTGTCAGTCTGCGAACATCCTAGCCAGCCACTGGTCTGCTCATCAGCCTGAGAACATTCTCAGCAGTCGTTGGTTCAGATCGTTAGCCCACAAACTTCCTAGTCAGTCATTGGTCCATTACTTAAGAATAGCTCCCCCCCGCCATCTCTTTCTCTCTCGCTCTTACTTTCTCTCTCTCTCTCTCTCTCTCTCTCTTTCTCACCCTGTGGGCAGACACTCTGTTTATCTGCTTAATAAAGTCTCTTTAATTAAAGTTCCCATGTCCGGAGTGGTTTTCTGGGTGCTTTCATTGGTGCCATGACTCAGATGGGCTCTTCTACTGCCACTTTGGTGAGTGGAATCCCATCTGACCCCCAGACCCAGAGAAGCTGGTCTTGCCTTCCATTTGCCCAACACTCTCCTCCACATCCACCACCAGCCTTCAGGTTGGTGAGTTTTACCCTAGGTTGACTTAAACACTCCTCTGCTGACCTGAGACGCGACCCCTGATCATCCGGCACCCTCGAGGCAGTTGAGGAGTGGGGGTTCCCCCAGTCACAACTTTCACAGTTACGGCTGGCCCCTTAGTTGACCTTATCCGATAGGTGGGTCCCTGATCTTTATGGTGGAGAGACTCTCTCAGGGTTGAGGTCCCTCTTTGCTCTCTTTCTTGAAAATCCACATATCAGGCCCTCAACGCTCTCGGTTTTGCCAGCACACACTGATGGTCAGGTGATGACCCCCATCACTGTGCTTCCTTCTTGTCTCCAGTCAACTAGTCTGTGACCTCGGGATGCCTTGGACACTGACTTGGCTGTGTCAGTCTCCACCATGGGATCTGGGTCCTCCATTGTGGCAGATTCACCATTGAGGTGTCCACAATCTTCAACCCCTTCACCTGAGACACCACCTGAGCTTGTGTAATGATATTTGGCCACAGTATCCTTTAGATAATTCAGAATGGCCATGTATTGGCATATAACTTCTGTGAGCGAGTGGGCCGATGGAAAGGGATTCCTTATTTTCAAGCTTTCTCTTTCTTGCCTACTATCCCTGATCTTTGCTCTTCCTGCAAATCTCAACACCTTCTTTTGGCTTCTCCCCCTCTCTCACCCTCCTCCTCCTCTGACTTTGAGGATATAATGTATAACTCAGTCAAAATTCAAGATAGCTGTTACACAAACTAAATGTTTTACTGTTGTTAATTCCATTTTGTATTTTCCTTGTAAACTCTATAACTGTTGCCTGATTAATGTTTTGCAGAAGTACTGCTTCAAGAACAAAGGACCTAAATTAAATTGAGATAATAAGCCATCACCTACAGGACAGGTAGTATATAATGGTAGCTTTCAGCACTAATACAGACTGCAGTTAAATAAAAGGGTGCGAATGACTGCAAAGGCATAGACATTGCAGTTAAAGCCCAGTACTCTTACTTCATGACTGGTGAGACTGGCTTGGTGGATGTTTAAGATCAAGTTTAAGATCAAGATTAACACAAAAGGGCCAAGAAAACCAGTATTTGGCTCTTGCCCTCAGAGTACGCATGAACCCAGGGAACAGGAGAACTTCCCTAAGGAGTTTTGCAACTCTGGGCCACACAACCTCCTGATCAGGGAGATTAATGAGACCACTAGAGGATGAAAAGCCAATCAGTGCACCTGCTACAGAGGAGGGTCATTGGAAAAGGGAGACACCCCTGATGCTTCCCAGGGAAGCCACCTCATCAAGGAGACCCTACTTTGCAGATGGCACTAAAGGAGCTAAGAAGCTACTCTCAAGTTCTCCACTAGTAACCCCTGTGGGAAATCAGCTGACCCTTAACAGCAGATAAGAACAAGGTCAATTTGACTAGCTTGATCTTGAACATCTATCAAAACAGTTAAAAACCAAAACATAGCCATTTCTGGGCATTTAAAAGAAGAAGCAATAGTTAAACATAACTTAAGATGTACACTTGTGTTAGCCCCAGGAATGAGTAAGACTGGAGGCTACCAAAGATTCACAGGCAGGATTGCCTGATAGCAATCAAGAGAAACTACCAGAATCAGAAATTTTTGGTTGTTTTAAAGTGTACAAATCTTCCTAAACAGGACCAGGCCTACTAAATTGCCTACAGAAGTTCCCACAAGTTCTGGAGCTGGTGGACACACACGAGTTCACCAACCAATGGATTAATCAACTGCTTAATAAAATCTCTTGAGTAAGTTTCCGCATTTGGAGTGGTTTTCCTGGGTGCTTTCAGCTATATTTCCACTAAAACAGGGAAAGTTGCTTGGCATTTGATGTCACAAAGTGGGTTGCATGACAACGATTGCTCAGAGCCAGATGTGGGGATGGAGGAGCAGCACCACCCATGTCCCCTGCAACCTCAAGCAGGAGCTGGTGAACCGAACGTGGTGGATAAATTTTACCAGGGACTGACTTCCTCTGAGGTCACTCCCACCATATGCACCCAACATTGCTTCCAATAAGCCCCAAAGCTGCCAGGAAAGTCTTTCAAACAAACGCTGCTCTCCTGGAAAGCAGAGGCCCTCCCATGCAGCTCTGCAGGGGAACAGAATGGAAGCCAGGATGGCCCTAATCTTACCGTGGATGCTGCTCAGAACAGGCGCTGGGTTCATGTTGGGAGATGAAATGGTGGAAGAAGTGTGGGGGTGTGTTGAATGGCTGCCAGGTCAGACCTCAGAGGATGCACAGTCGAAGCTTGTTTAGAGGAGATGAGCGGGGCCACAGAGGCTAAGAACCCATCAGGGTCACGCAGGCTCACAGGCCCGAGAAGCTGGGCTGCTCCAGAGAGCTTTCCTGTCAATGAGTGTACCAGAGTCTGCTACCTGAGGAAGATCACTTTCCTCACTGAGACTTCTCCCTCAACTGACTTGTGCACTGTCGCAACGCTGGTTTCTCCAGTGTGACCAAAATCCAACAGAGTTAGAATGCTGTTAAATCTTCTTAGCTTGCTATTCCTTGTTTTTGAATTATTTAGTTGTTGAATAAATCATTTATGTATCTGTAATTATCTGTGGTACAATATGTTGCATTAAGTCAACTAAATCAAACAATTTACCAAGTGGGATTATGTTTGGATAGTCAATTCCGAATACATTTTTCCCTCTAAAAACATTATTATCAGGGCTGGGGATATAAATCAGTTGGTAGAGTGCTTGTCTCACAAGCACAAGGCCCTGGGTTCAGTCCCCAGAACCACAAAAAATAAAACAAAACAAAACAAAACAAAATATTTTTATCTCACAGGATAAGCTTGACACTTTGAAATGCTACTAAAAGCTAATAGAAATTCTGGTGTCCCAGACCAGGAGAAATCTTTACCATCTCAAACGCCCAGGTTGGTACAAGTGAGGGAGGTGCAGACGGGCCTAGCAGCCAGGGCAGGGTGGCCAGGCAGGGGCTGGGCAGGGCCAGAATAAAGGAGCCCGGAGAGGGCCTTCTGATGAGGTCAGCTTCCTGCTTGAGGAAAGTGCGCGTGGGCAGGAGCGGGGACCCAGTCAGACAGACACCTCTGTACTCCTAAGAGGGAGATCCAACAGGAAAACCCACACAGACATTGGACAGAGGGCACCAACCATAATAGTGAGGAGAGTGTGGACAGGGGAGGAGATAAAGGAGGAAAGTCCAGAGACGCCAAGAGCAGGCCAGACTTCCCCACCAGATTCCCAGCTCCAGGCCCCTCTCTTCAGAGAACTGACCCAGCACCCCTGGAGGTGCAGCTGCTCTCCTCCGCCTGCCCTGGTTTGTCTCTGGGAGTGGAGGTGTGGGCTGCTGGGGAGGAGCCATTCTACCCTGCCTGAGCTCCATGAGAGGCGACTGAACTCAGCCTGCAGGAGCGTCTCTCCACCCTGCGTCTTGCCAGTGCCACACCTTTCAGAGATAGGAGCCCTGAAACTACTGGACAGGACGGAGGACCAAGCTTGGGCTTTGTCACTAAAACCTGACAACTGGAATCCTTCGTAGAATAGGGGAAAAGCCTCCACCACAGAGGAAAGTGTGAGGCTTGGACGCGTGGCCAGAGTCAGGCTGTGCCCCAGAGGTGAGGCCCAGCGAGGTCCAGGTGTGAGGACTGAGCTCTCATGGGTGCATCACGCTCGGGACACTGGGGGCCACAGGCGAGGGGTGCCCACACTGATGAAATGCTGAGCGCTGAACTGGGAGCAGGGCCCCAGGTGGAAGCCAGAGTGTGGGGGTCTGAGTTCCAGCAGCGTCCAAGGAAAAGGGAACATTCTCGGATCAAAGAAGCCTGGAATTCAACTGGTTTCACAGATTGCAGGGAATTTCCATAAAATGAAATGAGGCATGGTCAGACTGAACATTCTGCAAGGAGATGAGGAATCAGGGGAAGGTCATGACATCCCGTGGGGCCTGCCACACAGCCTCCCCCGTCCTCTGCCACTCCCTGTGGGCCCTCAGAATGGTGCAGGCTCTGGGAAGCAAGCTGCTGGGAGCTGTGGCCTTGGAACTTTCCTGATCTTTCCATCGGCCCAGGCCTACTCTTGCACGTGCCAGAGTCCCCACAGAGGTCTTTGTGAAACGCGACTGGCTGAACACATCTGCCATCACTTCCCTGGGTGACAGGCTTGGAATCACTGTGTCCAACATCGTGGAGCAGCTCCACAAACTGATGTGCACATGAGATGAGATGCTTTCCAAACGTCCTGTGGCACAAGGACAGTCCTCGACACCTGGGCAGGGAACATGAGCCATTTCTGATTGTCGTCAGGAGGTGGAGGCAGGCCCCTGAAGAAGGCAGTCGGGGCATGGCCTCCCTGTCCCTTCACAGTCCCTCTGCAGATGACGACAGCCACGCGCACGTGATGGTGAGTGGGAGAAAAGAGCTCTCTGCTGGTGTGTGAGGGGTGCGTGTTCCCACGTTCACTGTGAACACACGGGTGTGTCACAGATACCTGCTTCTAGGAGACTGGTTAAAAATCATAGAATAGCTTTAGTTTCCTTTTCCTTTTATATACATTTTCCAAATTAATTAGGTAAATAAGTAATTATTATCTGATCAGAAAAATGTCAGACCTGCTCCTTTTTAAAAACAGAAAGTGAATTCAGACGCATGATTCACGTTGCTGTGGGGTATTAGCTTACATTCTGTCTGTGTGTCGTATCTGAGATGAACAGAATACTCAGCTCATGGCAGCTGGGAAGCAGAGAGAGAGAGAGAGGAAAAGGGAGGGAGAGGTAGGGAGAGAGAGAGAGAGAGAGAGAGAAAGAGAGAGGGAGAGAGGGAGAGAGGGGGAGAGAGAGAGAGCGCCAAAGGGACCTGGGATAGGTATAGCCTGAGGCCACGCCTAAAGGGACCTATTCCTTTAGCCACGCCCACCTGCCTCCAGCTACTACCCAGGAGTCCATTCAGATTACTAGTCCACAAGTGGACTAACCTGCTGACAGGGTCAGCGCCCTGACGATCTTATCTTTGCTCTCTGAATGTTGCTGCACGGCCTAAAAATGAGCACTTGGGAGGACACTCCAGATCCAAACCACCCAATTGCCAAAAAAAGACAAAGCCAGCCTTCTTTGATAGCACATCACAGCATTGATATTTTGAGGCTTTTCTGACTTTACCTCTAATTCTTGGAATTATCAGACATAGAATGAAGGGTGTGTTGGGGTCAGGGACCTGGACACAACCGGGCATCCTAGCTCTCTGGGCATCTGTGCTTGTTAGGGTCATATGGATTTCAAACCCTCCTGCCTGGGGACAGGCCAAGCCGCGTGTGGAAAGCCCAGCATTGCTGTAGGGCCCTCCTCTGAAACCCAGCTTCAATTCCATTAGTTGAAAGGCAGCTTCTGCCAGGGGAGCCTTTTCCTTCTTGACCCAACTGGAAGGGCCCTCCTCCTGCAGCACCACGTCTGCCTGACGGGGGCGGATGGCTCCTTAAGCACGTCCCTGTCCTGGGCCTCGAGATAGGCAAGAGCAAAATGCCTTTTGATGAGGTTTGTGGGGCAGGTCTTTGTGTCTGGAGTCGGGGGAGACTTGCCGGGTGGGGAGCACAGGGAAGGTCCCAGCATGTCCAGCCGGTCCTTCCTGGGGCAGCACCCTCCCTGCCACCACCTCTGTGTGGCATTGACTGGCCCACAGGGCATCTCTGGTTGACAGGCAAATAAGGAGGATGCGTCCAGGTTCTTTTCCACTTGACCCTGAAGGCCTTTTATGGTCTATTTACTAGGATAAAAATTAAATTCTCAGAGTAGGAGCTCCCTAAATATTGCTTTGTTTTTCATTTTGGACAAATGTACTTTAACTCTGATCTAATAACATGTATTCATTATTTGGTGGCCCAAGACGCCCATGCTGGCCGACCAAGGAGCTGCAGTTTGGCTTCTAAATTGCTCCCCGTAGCGCTCCACATCATCAGCTTCTTTTTTAAAAAATTCAATAGCAGCCCCTGTTGAGTATCTATATTTTTCATCACACACTTATTCATTTAAAAATGTCCTCCTGTACCCGTAGGCATCTCCCTACCTGATTATTGCAGGAGGAAAAACTAAATTAAAATGCAAATAAACTGTAGCCAAGCCCCTTTGGTTGTGTTAGTTTGCATAATTGTGAGATTCTAATATACTTTACGATCTCGATTTACATTTGACGTTCTCCGAGTTGCTTCATGTGAACATTCCCTCTCCGAGTTCCGTGTTCCTCAGGGCTCTGCATGCTGCTGCCTGTCGCCTCGATTCTGTGGACACAGTACAATAACCCAGATGAAACTCAATTACCAGAAAGCGTTGGTAAGGTGTCAGTGTGTCCCAGCAGAGGTTTAGTGTGTTGTAATTTTCTGTGTTTTGCTATTCGCATCATTGTGAGCCCTTTTCCCCCAGGTGACCTGTGCCGGTCACTCCTGCCTCTCCTGGTCCTTCAGGACCTGGCAGCATCAGTAGCTACGCACAGTTCTCTAAAAAGATCAAGAAGGACACAGAGGACTAAGGCCTGGGGTTCTCCCTTCCTCTCCCCTCCTGCTCTGCATGCTTGCAGGGAAATTTTACAGTCCAAGGCGACTGCTGGCGTGTGTCCACCACTCGTCCCCGCAGGAGTGCATTTCTGTCTGAGATAGAGGGAAAGGTAGAGACGTGCATGCCCCTTCAGAGGAGTTTAATTCAGAATGAGTTTGAATTTCCAAAGAGCACCAGGGTTGTGAGTTCCTGGGAAGGTGACAGGCTGGGAAGTCCCTGGGAACCTGCCTCTTCCTGGCCTACCCCACTCCACCCCAGCAGAGCCATTTGAAAGCAAAACCCTCCTGTCTCCTGGAGCGCTGCGAAATGGAGCTTCCTGTCAACAGGAGATTCCTGTGTGGCTGCCCTGGCTCGAGACTCCGTGAACCAAGTGAGCCAACGGACCCAGGACAGCTGCTGCCAGGCGTCCGGACCCCTGGCTGGTGGCACAGGGCTGTGGCACCCCACGCCCCTGGCTCCTGAACCCGGATTTGGAGCCCTGAGCAGTGTGGCCACCGAGGTGGCTCCAGAGCACACGCCTGGCTCCTGCGGCTGGCTGGGCCCTGGGAAGCCCCAAGGAGCCATGCCTGTGTGCAAGGCGGCCCAGCTTCCAGCACGTGCTTCGCACTCGTGGGTGTTCAGGGCGATTTCAAGGGGTCCTTGTCAAGATTTTCATCAAGACAAGCTATTTATGCACTTATATTTCTATATATTTAAATATCCTTTAAGATGTTTATGTATTGCTAATACATTATGCATTTAATACACTGAATAGCAATTTTAAATATCCAATGTGTCCTGTGTTCACATATTGAATGCACTTATCACATTACTCATTTCTGTAGTAAATATTTGTCACCAACACAGAATCACTACTCTTTGGGACTTGGTGGCGTTCAGTGTGTCTAATGCTTGGCGAGTGCGTCCTGCACATGCACACACCTTCTGCCCTCTCCCTGTGCTCTGTGGCTCCCTCCTTTCTGAGCCAGCTGCCCCTCACTTTTCAGCCACCTTGATGGCTGGAGCAGCCGAGCTCTTCCTCTGACCTGGATCTGAAGATCTGTGCTTGAGCCCTGGCCGCCCAGGGCCCTGGCCACCCCCTGACTGGGCCCTCTGGCAGCAGGCAGGCTGTGAATGTGGATCTTCCCAAGAGGCTCCTCCTCCATGGACACCTCTGCTCTCCTCCCCTCCTGCCTCCTAGCACTCTGGTCACTCTGGTGCCTTTGGCAGCGGGTTCTGTGCTTTGCTGGAGTTAATCTGCTTACTGACATGCAAATGCTCAGTGGAAGTGAAGGACTCTGGGGTTCAGCAGAAAAGTTTGAGCAGAGATACAGGAATGAGGATCACAAAGGGGCAGTGAGTGCTGATAAAGCCCTGGCTACTGGGTCAGGGGCATGGGTGGGTCACAGGGTGGAACCACGTTGCTGTGCTGAGGTTGCAGAGAGATGGCAAGCAGCTGCGCTGGAGGATTCAGATCCAGATCGGCAGCGGGTGTGATCAGGGTTTCAGAGTGAAGAGGAGGACAAGGGCTAAGAAGCCATGGGGACCCCAGGCTGGCCAGCTCTGTTTGAAGGCGTGTGTGACCGCTCTGCCGGGGCGTAGGCCTCACCACAGGGTCATTGGACCCTTCGAATGTGTAAGCCCCTGGTTGAGCCTCTCCTGTGGGACTTGACCTCCCTCCTGAGCTGCCTCCCGCCTGCCCTGCCAGGGAACTGCACAGGAGGCCAGCAGACAGCCCTGCAAGTAGAGGCACACTGCTTGGACAGGGTGGCCAGAGGAAGCAGCTTAGCCCAGGGCCAGCTGGTGCTTCCTGTGTCTGGGTGGAGTGGGAGGACTGGGCTGTTCCTGTGGGAATCCAGGCCTGGGATCCGCCTGGTCTCTGGCCGTGGTGAGGAAGCACATGAGCTCCCACACTGGGCACCTGAACCGACGTTTCCCAAGAGCCTGGAGGAGTGTCCCCCACGTTTTCTGCAGCATGGCCGGTTGCTGAGAGCACGACTGGCAGGGTCACAGATAATTTAAGTCAAAAAACAAAAGTATCACCTGAAGGGATATGTAGTTCCTTCAGAGACTGCAGATTAAAAATTGTCAACGTGCCATTTAATTTAACAGAGAGTGAATGACAAGGGCAGAATCCAACGGCTTTGAGTTGATTTTAAAGCGCTTTGCATGGCCTCAGGAGCTGTGCGCTGGCCTGGCTTGTGAGAGCACACGGAGACACGATCCGGAGCAGCACTGCTGGTTGTTCCTCTGTGAAGGACACCTTGAGGGAATTAACCTTGAGGACGTAGCCTTTGTGGGGCTGGGCAGGTACATCCTGGTGACACCCAAGGGCAGGAGCTACAGAACCTGGACTGCCCAGGGACCTGGGAATGAGGCGCAGCTTCAGGAGAGGTGCCCGGTCACAGAGAGTAGGAGTGGGGCCTCGGCGTGTGGGGTCCCACTGATCACGGCCAGCAGGTGAAGATCTCGGGCCTCATCCCTCCAAAGTTCAGGCCTGAGGGTGGGCGAGGGTTCCGATCTCAGGAAGACCATTGCTAAACGTCTGAGAATCTCCTGTGAGAACATGGCTTTTCAGCTTAGTGAGACAGCCCAAGGCCAACACCCGGCTGCAGTGGGCAGGAAGGGGCAGGCTTGAGGGAAGTGACCCTCAGGGCTGCGAGGGCCTCTACTCCCGCCCCGTCACAGTGCCCAGGCCGAGGGAGCTCTCTGTGTCTTTCTGCTGCCTTGAGCATCTCCTACTGTTGGGCCTCTGGTGTGGGCGCAGGCGGGACCCTCACTGGTAAAACCCGGGAAGCGCTGTTCACCCATGCGCCTGACTCTCCCCCAAGCCTCTGCCCACGTCCATCTCCAGGCATTGGTGCTCAAACTCCCTGCCCTTGGCTCCAGCACCTTCCCTGGCTCCCCTGCATTTACTCACTCCTTCATTTATTTATGGAGACAGCGTTTAGACTGCTCCCCGGACGGGTGTCAGGGAGCCCATCACCTTATTCACTGTCGTCCTCATTCAGCCCTCAGAGTCCCAGACCTGCCATTGGATAGAACAAACAGCTTGTTGTACCCGAAGACCTCGGAGTCCCACTTCCTTCCCTTCCGACCTCTGGTAACCTCCACTCTGCTCTGTTTTGTGCATCTGATTTCTTATTATAGATTCAGAAACAAGTTGATGGAGTATTTTTCTTTCTCTGTCTGGATTATTCCCTTTAGCATGATATTCTCTAATATTGTCCACATTTCCTTTTCTCCTTTTTAAAGCTGAATAATATTCCCCTGCGTGTGTACACATTTGCTCTTTGCACTCACCCATGATGTGTGTGTGATCTCACTGCTCCACATCTTGGCTGTGGGCCAGCCCGTGCACTCATTTCAACTGCCTGCAGAATTTCCTTTGGGGACACATCAGAAGCAGGCTGCCTGGGTCGTGTGTGGCTGCTCTATTGATCTTTTCAGGAACTGTCCTACCAGTTCCTACCTGGCTTTTCTCTGTTTGACATCACCGTGCTGACAGGCGTGAGGCGGGAGCTCACGTTGCTTTCATCCACACTCCCCCACGAGTCACGACGCTGACCTTTTCTCTTCACATACCTGTTGGCCATTGCTATGTCTTGAATTGGGAAAATGATATTATTAAATATAACCACGTATTGATTCATGCAACCCCTATCAAAGTTCCAAAGGAATTTTCACAGAAATTGAAAAAATTTCACAATTCATACTGAATCACAAAAAATCCCAAATAGCCAAGAATCTTAAGAGAAACAAAGTCAAAGACATCACACTTGCTGATTTCCGATTACCTTACAAAGTTGCAGTAACCAGACAGCATGGCACTGGCAGGAAGACCAGCACAGAGGCCTGCGTGCCAAAATGGCCCAGAAATAAACCCACACAGCACATGTGGTCAACTCCCTTCTCCCAGGCCACCAGGAAGACGCCCTGGGAAAGCACTCTAGTTAGTGCTGTGATTAGTGGGAGAACTGAATCTCTGCAGGGAACGTGAAGCTGGATCCTCACCTAAAAAACGCACAAGAACCATCTCCAGGTGGGCTACAGACCCAATGTGAGACCCCAAAATGGAAAACCCCCAGAAGAACGTGTGGAGAGGCCTGGCTCCTGGCTTTGGCCATAATGCTTGGTCACTGTTTCAAAAGTTCAGGAGAAAAAGCTGAAATCAACGGGTGGCCGTCGTCCAGTGGGAAGGCATTTCTTCTTGCAGATCTGCTGGAGATCTTCCTGTATTTTCCGAAGCCTTGGTTGTTTGTTTACCACTGAGTTTGCCAAAGCGCCTTTGGCAGGGTGTTAACTGTGCCAGATGCTTCATAAAAAGCAGTCTTAGGACCGAAAACAAAAACAGAGGCCAAGCCGGCCTGCAAGCTTCGCAGGTGCCGGAGCTGCGTGACCTCCAGGGATGGGCAGAGACACCCGGGGGACGGGCAGAGCCCAGCGCAGGCTCTGGGTTCTGGGCGCGGGGCTCTCGGGGAACCGTTTAGCTGGCTGTCTGTTCACGTCCACTTCAGGAAACGCAGAGCTGCTTCTCCTCCCCCTGAACAGTAACGGCTCACTGTTTGCACAGCTAAGGCTCCGGCTTAGGGTTGGTGGGGCACGATTCCCGTGGTCCCCAGCCTTCTCCTTGTGTGGATTGCCCAGTGCGGTGGCTGGTCCCCAGCTCCTAACTCCTGGGTCCTTAGGGTTCATGCATCTCTCCAGGGGTTGCTGGAGAGGCGGGGAGGGTCCCGAGCCTGTAAGGCTGACCTGTGGTCTCTGTGCTGCTGTTTGTGTGTCGCTGGGCAGGTGGCTGGCCTTCCTGTCAGCTCTGCTGAGGGTCATCTCTGCCCTTCAGTGGTCTCCCTCCCTGGCAGCTCTCTCTATCCCCCAAGCAACTGCAGGAGGATGTTTTGAGGTGTGGGTCAGTGCCAGTGTTTTCTGGATATGTTGTGTGCCCTCCAATTTTGAGAATCAGATGTTTTATTTTAGAAAAGGTTTTGTCTTTTATGCTTTTGAATAGTTCTTTTGCGTTATTTACTTGATCTCTTATTGAAATACAAATTATACATAGGTTGGATTTCAGATATCCGCTGGCTCTTTCCTCATCATGGTATTCTCTGTCTCTCTCTCTCTCTCTCTCTCTCTCTCTCTCTCTTCTTGTGTTGATACTGAGATTGAACACGGAGCACTCTACCACTGAGCACATCCCAGTCTATTTTGAGACAGGTTCTTGCTGTGTTTCACAGGCTGGCCTTGAACTTGCAATCCTCCTGCCTCAGCCTCCTGAGCAGCAGGGATCCCAGGTGTGCTGTTGCTGGCAATGCCTATGCCCCATGATTGACGTGTTCTGCCGGGTGGTCCTCTGTTGGTCACAGAGTACTTCCTGAGAGGAAATAGGGGCTGGCTCTGGGGCCGGTGCCCTCCCCCAGCAGCCATGGGGCATCCCTACTGGGTGATAGATTCATCAGCAACTGCTGAAAAGGTGCTCCTTCCACCTGGCTCCCTCACTGTGGGTTTTGGCTGTGAGCAGTGACTATCTTTCTAAGGTGGGGGAGGCATATTGCTCGCTACCTTATCAGGCTGACAGACCGCGAGGAGGTGAGAGGCGTCGCACGGGGGAGCACACTGGATTTCAGGCTGCACTCCCTCCTACCTCCTCCCTTGGAAGGAGTAAATAAGGAGAGTGAATGCACACATCCTGGGAACACTGGAGCGGTGGGCTCCCATGCTCCAGCACCTGGACACAGAGAGGGCCCCTCCCAGAAATGTAGCTCCTGTGCGTGTCCAGAGTGGGCTTGGTCCACACAGGTGGCCCTTGATGGGTGCCCACCACAGACCCACAAGGTCCCCAGAATGTGACAAACATCTGCACATCTTTTGCAGTCAGCGGGTCTCTAGACATGTCACCTGACAGGTTTCAAATTGATAGATGAAGAATGAGCACAGGTAGGGGGGAGAGGCTTAAGTGTCAAGGCTGAGAGACTCATCCTGCTGCGGACACCACAGAACCAGGACGAGTCTGCACGTTGCGGGGGGTGGAACTCAGGGGCACTAGGCCACTGAGCCACATCCTCAGCCCTAGTTTGTATTCTATTTAGAGACAGGGTCTCCCGGAGTTGCTTAGCACCTTGCCATTGTTGAGGCTGGCTTTGAACTCACAATCTTCCTGCCTCAGCCTCCTGAGCCTCTGGGATTATAGGGGTGCACCATCGTGCCCAGCCATGACTTTACACTTTTTATAAGAATCGACATTCAGGAAGTGAGCATCTAGTCTCCAAATTCACATTCAAGGTCGGGAATCTTAGGATAACAGCAGGACTTGGTCCCCCCAGGTGGGATTTTAAGTTGATGATACAGAAAAACTCGATTCATTGGTAATCAGGTTGTCACAAGAGAACTGCGTGGCCAACTCGAGGGTTGTGTCTTTCTTCTCTGGGACTCCGAATGCCTGTGTCTTTCATTCTTACTGAGATTGAATCCCAAATGAGAAGACCTGGGGAGATGGACTCCATTCATTTCTGACCCAAACCTCCTCACTCTGGGTGTGTGGTGGTGCTCTCTGGAGGAGAGGTGGGCACGCTGCGGGACGGGAGAGGGGTCCTGTCACAGTGAGACAGCATAAAGAATCACACCAACAAAGAAGCGCTCTCGCTTGTTGGTGACATCTCCCTGGGGCTTCGCAGTTGACACTTCCGTGTGTCCTCCCAAGGTCCTCAGTCCATGGCTCACTCTGCACGTGTGGGTCACGGTTGGTAAGATAAAATGAAAAAGTCCCATTTTTGTAGATTGCATGATGTTGGAAAACGAATCACTCCTTCAGAAACAATGCCAGTTCTCACATTGCCACAGAAGATTTTTATTACTGAGATGTAAGTTTTAATGATGCTGAAAATCATTCACGTGATTTTTAAAAACAGAAATAAATTTTCTCCAAACTGTTGAACAGCATTCGCAACCACTCATTGCAGAGCTGGATGGAAAGACACTCACACCACGGGAGGCAAATCACCACTGAGTGCTCCCTTACCTTAGGACGGTGGGAGAACACCAGCGTGTGTGGCGCGTGCAACTGCTCTAGACATTTTAGACCCTAATGCCACTCGTCCCCTGGGATCTAGAGAGAGCGGCGGGGTCTTGACCTCCTCTTCAGACCCACAGCCCATGCTGGAGCAGAAGGACGGTTTACACCGACCCACTCAGTGCGTGGGGTGTGGAAACGGCCCAGGCGCCTGTGCTGGGAAGCGAGGCCTGTCTTATGCAGCGTGGTCATCTTCTTGCCCTCCGAACGGTGGCTTTGGATCCAGGGATCTATCGCCTTTGACTGTCAAGGAGGGCCCACCTCCGCGGAAGGGAAGCGTGCGCTGGTGTGGGCGTGTTCTGACTCCATGCCTTTCAGACGGCCTTCTCAGGGTGGGACTCCTCCCACCCACCCCACCCCTCCTGCTCAGTCAGCCTGGAGTGTGCCGGGACCCACGCCAGCCAGCCTCCGGGCTCGTGGGTGCACACGCAGGGAGACTGGGTGTCGCGGTGCCTTCTGGCCCCACACCTGAAGCCCCGAGACTCTCAATACAAATGGCTACTTCTGCTCTGGGTACTCTCTTACCCACTGCCTCAGGAGGGGTGAGGCAGGCAGAGTGACAACCCAGCACACCCACGTCCTGTGAGTGTGTCACCTTCCACAGGTGGAGTCAGGGAGTCTAGATGGGGAGCTGATGCTGGTGGTCCAGGTGGACCTCATGTCATCAGGAGTGTCCTCCTGAGAGGCAGTGGGAGGGAGCAGTCAGAGGAGGAGGTGTGAGGATGGAAGCAGAGGGAGAGAGGGAGCTTGGAGGATGGAGGAAGGGCCACAGGCCAAGGAATGCTGTCCACAGGCAGCAGATGGGAAGACCAGGGCCTTCGGAGGGGGAGGGACCAACAAGTGCAAAAGCCCCACCTCAGCCCAGGCAAACCCGCCTGGACTTCAGACAGCTGGAACCGTGAGAGAGCAGGCTGGTGTTGTAGACCATGTCTGGGTGACTGGCCGTCGCAGCTGGAAGAAAGCCTCCAGCTTTCTCCTGGAAAGCTCCTGGAAGATCCAGCCATAGGTTCAGAGGAGCTGCATGGGTCTGTCCATGTCTGTCTGTCTGTGCAGGTTGGGCAGGAGCCCAGGGTCTGCATTCCAGCAGAAGGACCACCCCTCCTGTGAGAAAGTGGCCGTATTGGGGGCACACGGAGGCTCCTGGGTCTGGGGCCAGCTGCGAGCAGATGTGCAGGAAGAAGGGTAGGTGGTCAGCCCCGGTGGTGCTGGAGCCCTCCTGTGGGGCAGGGGTGTCCTGGCCTCAGCTGGATGGGGAAGACCAGCCCAGCTTCGCTCCTAGCTGGGAGCACACTGCCAGCGTTATTTTGGAAACTCCTAATTTCAGAGCTGTTGTATAATTTTCGGTTTGTGGATTCTGGACGTGAGAAGACTATGGCCACCTGCTATAGTGTGAGCCTGTGCAGAAGAGTCTGCGTTACTGGGCAGCTGACTGGTCGGGTCGACAAGACCACGTGTGTCAGCAGGGGAGGTGGGCTTCCCGATCCTCCCGAGACCCTCCTCTGGCTCCTGCATTCTCAGGGTGGAGGCGCCTGGCAGGGTGATGACAGGCCCTGGGAGGAGGTGTCAGCTCGCCCTCTGCACCGAGGACTAGTCATTTCACGACACCACCGTCCACACTCGCAGTGCCAAGGTCGGATGGCAAGAAAACCTCCTCAGATCCTCCGTTGTCCCCAGGCAATGGCCAAGCACCCCTCCCAAAGCCATCCTGTGAATGTGGTGAGGTCCCCTGCGTGAGTGGGCTGAAGATGGTGATGGCCGGGACGGTAAGTGCTTACTGAGGACAGGCTTAGCCCTGGGGTGTCGTGGCCTCTGTCAGCTGGTCCAGGGTGGGCATGGGCCCCTGAAAGCACTGATTTACTACGAGTCTCCTTGCTGCTGAACTGCAGAGCTGGGATTTAACCCAGCTACCCTTCTCCCCTCTCACTGGGGAGAGGTAGCTGGGTACGAGTTCTGACCTATGGTGACTTTTATATAAGAAAAGTTTCCTTCAACACTGCGAAGGTGCCCAGGTCAGGAGATCATGCTGTGAAATGCTCTCCGGGTGTGGGTTTCATCCTGGTGAAATGTAATTGAAAGATCAGGCTTTTTTTCAGACAGATTGTTTCCAGGGGCAACACTTCAGCAATGGCAGCGATATGAGTGGAAGAATAGCTATTGTTGAACAGAGATATGAAGGGAAATTATTGATCACCTATGCAATCATGAACACTGAAGTCAGAGATACATTTTTTTTCCTTGGATGGAGCCTGCACACATGTGAGGGATCATGAAGAGCAAAGGAAGCCTCTCAAGTGCAAGTAGGTCAGCACTGACCGCAGTCCCATGTGGTCAGTACTTCCTCCACAAAAGATCACTAGCGACAGAGGCAGTGGTGTTAGAGGCAAAGTATAGCAAAACAGTAAATTTGGGCTACAAGTTTGAATTTTCTGACCCTGTGCAGACCCAGGGTCACGGGTTTAGGGCTAAGTCCAGGGGCTACTCCAAAGGCACTGCCACCCATGTCAGACTCTGCTCTGGCAAGGGGTGCATCTATCCAGCTGGTGTGTCTCAAATGCCCTTCTTGCAACAGTGATGTTATTTCCAGCATCTGCCAAGGTAGTTAGCAATCCCTAAGTACAACAATCCCCCCAGACTCAGCAGGTGGCTGTAGGAATGCATACTCTGGATTAAGGCAACTAAGCCATGGCCAAACAGGCAAGCCAACCCTGACCTCCAGAGGCCTGCTATCGGGCTTTCTTTTCTGTTGAAAAGCGACTACACAGAGCCTGCACTGCTCCTTCCCCAGGTCCTCCCCAATCTGCTCAGTAGCTCAGGCGCACCTGGAGCAGGGTGCTGTCCTAGGTAAGCCTTCCCTCTACTCCCTCCCTAGGGCACTTGTCATTGCTCCTGTTGGTCATCCCCTGACATGTGTCTCCAGAGCCGTCCTTGGTGCTATTCCTCCCTCTCCAGCCACTCTGCCTGGACCATAGCAGTAGCTCAGTGTCCCTCTCCCATACTCTGACGAGCTCATCCATGGCTGCACAGCCCTGCCCATCCTCTGCCGCTGTCACAGCTTACTCGAGAAACTCCCGCCCATTTGTGCCTTGTGCTCTGAAAATGGCCGACTCATACCCCGGGACCTTTCAATGTACATTTTAGTATGGGTTTGTATTTTATATTTGTGTGTTTCTATTTTGGCCTTTAATCTAATTGTGCAGTGTGACTCTGGCCACCCACCCGGCACCTCCGTGGTGATGGCTCGGTGCCGTCTGTGGGAGCACAGAGGTCTGACACTTTGGTGCAGTCGAATCTGCCAGTCTTTGTCCCGATTCCCTTTACCTTGCTATGGCTTTCTGGACACTGGATTCTTTAATCCATCCATAATTGATTCTGGGGTGTGATAAGAGCGATGATTTGATTTCCTTTCCCAGCTAGGTGGCTAATTGTTTAAACATCATTGAATATGTTGTCCTAAGAAGGGGACATCAGGGCCATTTGCTGCCATTGACATCACTCACCCCCAAAGGGTCTCAGTGTCTGGGTCTCTTTATTCTGGATTTACATTACAGGGGAAGAAGCTGTCCACTCAGGTCTGCTTGCATTGACCGTGGCTGGGTCATTCATCAGTCCTGACCACAGGATGGCCAGCAGGCCCACTCTGCGTTGCAGTGTCTTTGCAGAGGGAGACAGTGCTCAGGGCAGCCTGTCTTCCACCCTCTGCAGGAGGGAATCGAATCTGCGGCCGTAAGCTCAGTGCACTGTGCATTACTTCATACTGGCTTTTTAAGACCTGCAATGCTCAGGTGAAGATGTCCCTGAAGCACTCTTGAAGCACCGAACGTCTTCCATGTCTGCACAGAAAAGCTAAGCCAGTGAACCTAGGTCATTGATTGTTTCTGCTGTAATTATCCAATAGTGCTGTAGAAAGATCCCAGAAGAGATCTGTTAGGAGAGACTTTCTGTTCCATGTGTGAACATCATCATGAGTATCTGTGTTAAATTTAGGTGCAGGAATAAAGGTACTTTGAGCATAAAGACTGAAGCAAAGTGTCCAATGGCAAGAGCCAGGTTCGGGGCCCTGGGCTCCCCTCCCTCCTTGTTTAGTTTTCAACTTGCTGGGTTCATCTCACGAACCCCTTCACCAGCCAGCTTGCTGGAGACACCCAGTGGGCTGAAGGTCCTGACATTCCGAGGCACATGGCTCCTAGTCCTTTTCCGTGAGTGGAAACAAGGAACTTGTGTGATGTCCCCTGTAGGGTCTGATGCAGAGAGAGGAGGATGGAAGTCGGGGTTTATCAAGAGGTCTCTATCACAAAAGTCAGAGCCCAGTGACCCAAGAGCATCCCTGCGCCCTACACAGTCCACACCATGAGGAGTGGCCAGTTCTGCCTGGGGGACTGGAGCACTGGCGTGGGAGCACTTGGTGCTTTGGCTCAGCAGGCACCTTGTGGTTCTGCTGATGTTGGTTCAGAGATGCCGCTGAACCAAACTCTGACGCGGCAGTGCCACAGCTTCTCCCCAGGGCTGTAAGGGGAAGGTCATATCTTTGCATTATTTCAGGGACTACCACAATATGGCCTCTGACACATCAACTGGGTAAAATGAAACCAAACTTTTCAAGTTTCCTTGGAGTTAGAGTTGTTAAACCCAGGAGAAAGTCTGAACTGAGTTCCAGGAGACTCCCGTGTTGACTCACGGACTTCTGCTGGGGAAGGTTCCACTTGGTATGACTTCACGGTTAAGTGTCCCCTCAAACTCCGGGAGCCTCCCCTACTTATTCTGAAGTCTGGTGAACGAGTGTCAGCTGAGGGAGAGGGCAGGGAGAGGAGGCAGGCACGAGGAAGAAAGGAAAGGAGCACAGCTGAAGATGGAGCAGATGGTTTGGACCTGGAGTGTCCCCAGAGGTTCCTGTGCTGGAGGCTCGGTCACCGCCCGCAGTGCTCTTGGGAGCTGGTGGAGCCTCTCAGTGGTGGGCCTGGTGGGCTGAGTATGGCGCCCCAGCCCTTCCTGGTCTCTCTTTGCTGCCCAGCCATAAGGGCAGCAGCTGGCTCCACGCTGAGCTCTGCCGTGCTGTGTTGTGACGCCATAGGCCCAAAGCAGGACAGCCAGGGACCCCAGGCTGAGGTCTTCAGAGCTGAGAGCCCAAACAGCCTTTCCTTTTTCTAAGCTGATTTCCCAGGTGTTGGTGATGGTAACAAAAACGGACTCACACGGTGACCGTCTATGATTTGCTCCCATCCTTCCAATTGGCACCCCCGCCTGTGTCAGCGGGCACCTACGAGGAAACCCTGTCCCGGTTCACTCCATCCTCCCACTCTGAAAGTCTGTTCCTAGAGCAGGGCTTTAGGGCTCATTTCCTTTGGGGGAGGAGGGCCCCTGCTCTGCCCTTCTCCTGTGAATTGGCTGACAGAGCTGTGCTTTGCTCTGGGTCCAGCCTGCCCGTTAGTGCCCGGCCTCTCTTCTCCACGGCATGTACTGAACCTGGCAATCTGACCAGCACAGGTCCTACTCACTGTGCTTCCACTGAGGATTTCTATTGCTTTCTTTGAGGATTTAAAAATATTCTCAAGAAGTTCGGACAGAAAGGTCATTTTTTTGTTTTAAATTTTTTATAAACAAAATAAAAATATCCACTTGGTTTCTAGATATTGTTGGCTTGAGTATGTTTGGAGACCAAATTGGAGAAAAATGAGAAAATGTGATTTCATTATGAACAGGCTGAACTCCAGCTGTAGAACACCAAGCTGCTGCTTCTTGCCTTCGTCCACACGCAGAACCCACGGCAGCTCTGTCTGCACCTCAGGACAGACAGCTGCCTGCGGAATCAGCTCCCAAGCTCCCACGCTGGAAGCGGGCTGGGCAGTGGTCATGGCCACAAGGTGCAGCAGCCACCGCCATGAGCACGGCAGTGGAGTCCTGCCTCGCTTCTGTGTGTGAGGAGGTTCCAGCCTGGAAGGCCTGCAGTGTGTGCCCCGGCCTCGATGTCTAAGAATACTCAGTGGGCTCCCTAGGGTCAGAGCAGGTGGGGATGTGGAGCCGAGTATGGGGCCTGATGCTGGTGACTGAGGCCAAGGGACAGAAGCTGTGGCCTTGGTGTGCCCTCAGTCATCTGCATGACCAGTTCGGATCCCTTCCTGGATCTGTTGTACCCAAAGAAAATAAAATCATCCAAGCCGATCACGTAAAGCCAACAGAAGCCTTTATTTTAGCTCACCAGCGTCGACCCCCTTATACCTAAAAGCGGTATCCCAGGAAATCTCGCTTTAGTTCTTTTGTTGCCAACTTTTATAGGGCGTGGGAAGGGATTAGTGTGGGGCTATAGGGAAGGGATTTGGGATTGGGGTGAGGCCGACTCTCCAGATGGCACTGGAGAATCTCCCTGGGGAACACAACATTTTAATCTGTTTTCTGTTGTTATAACATTCCCCACTGGTCTTATCCACATTAACAAATCCTTGTTTAGGAAACTAGTGGTTTTTCAGTTTCCAACTTCCCAGACTCTGATGGGTTCCTTTCCTCAATTTGACCATAGGGGAAAACTTTAAACAGTTTCTAATTGATGATCTACATACATATAACTACTTAGTTACACAAAAACTTGTTGGAATTTGCTCTTTATCTAACACAGACTTTCTTAGAATTATTTTCCTTTTCCTTTTACTGAATATATTTTCACACCTAGAACTTTCCACTTTCCCTTTCCAATCTGACTCCTTCCTTGTTCGTATTCTAAAACAACTCCTATGAAATTTCTGAATTTAGATAAAGTATTAGGATTTCACTCTTAGTAACCTTGCTCTCAGGGATGATACAAAACAATTCCAAATCCCTTTATTTACCAATCCATGAAAACACCAATAATGCTAAAGCATGTATATTAACTCTAATTTACTTATTTGACTGTAATAACCCAGATCAGATAAGTATTTTGAATAGTATTTGCCATCTCTTTCCTGTGGAAAAGTCCTAAAAAAACAATTGATATTACACATTTTATAGACATCAACATTTTATTAATTGACCACCTAGAGACTTGTGAGGTTAGATATATTTTACCTTCATTTATTTACCAAATTTAAATTGAACCTTTTTAATCACGTGAATCAAATATACCTGGATCCATTGTTTTTTTAGTGCTCTCTATGTTAACCTCTAATATCATGTACATGAATTTTGGACACAATATACACTTAAACAAAGGCTTTGTAGGTTTTTATCTCCATTGCAAAGTAACAAGATGTTCAAAAATCTAAGTTGAATAAAAAATAGGACTGACCAAAAGTTATGAGCTCAACAAGTACTCAGCCGGCTGTTATTTATTCTCAAATAAAACACTTTTTTTTCCCCCCTTGGGTTGGTAATCTGTCTCCTACTGGGCTTTTTGCTTCCTCTATTGTCATTTCAATATAAGTTCTACTTGAGATTTGGTTCCAGCAGAAACCTGGTATCTCAGGCACTTTAACCACTTTTATCAGGACAGGGTTTGAATGCTTAAGAGCTCTGTAACGGGCTTTTGTTATTCCTCCTGGGTAGAGGCACATGTCATTTCCATATTGCAAAACAATTCGCTGTGGGGGTGCTGTAACACTGGTGGGGGGTGGACCTGGTTCCTCCTCCCCCTCGGGAGGGTGAGAGGGCAGGTGCCCCGAGTCACCTTCCCCCTCCCTAGGCCCCTGGATTTGGAAATGGCTTTTGGCAGAGTTACCTGAGTCTTGAGGGATTAGTAGCGGCGCGAGCTGCATTTAAGTCTGGTCTGGCCTTTGCCATCGAACTGGTGCAGCCTCTCCTAGTTCCCGAACTAGAGGACGCAGAATCTGAAAGGCAATGCTTAAGCCATAATCCAAATTAAGGCACCCCTTCTGGATGGTTTGGCCCCCCAAAGCCCTGAGGGCACCTATCAACCTCGAAAGTGGGCCATTCTGATTTACAAAACTTTCTTAAGTTACATCCATTAGCAAAAGCTCCGTAGTCAGTCGCATGTTCTTGGAAGTCCTGAAAATTATCTAACAAACAAGTTAGAACAGTGACTGATTCTGTCCTATGGCAGACTGTCCTGGAGAGAGATGCTACATAGAAAGCAAAGCCAAAAAACAGAAAACACAAATGATCATGAACCAGACAAGACAAATACAGACAGAGACATCGACCGACATTAGTCCCCATGTGGCCTACCAGACTGGGCCTACATGAGGTCCTACCAGACTCCGCACAGAGGCCTGCCAGACTAGGCCCAAGCCACATGCGGCGGCTGAGCGGACCAGGCCCCAGGCAGCAGCTATGCTGGAAGCCACGGGGTGGCTAGGCCAGCAGCCAGCCACGTGGCAGCCTAGCCGAGCCCCGAGCGGATCCCATGCGGCCCAGACCAGACTAACAAGACAAATACAGACAGACAATGGCCGACCAGATTAGGCCCCATGCGGCCCACCAGACTGAACCCCATGAGGGGGCACCAGATTGAACCCACGAGGGGGTTCACCAGACTAGGCCTCACGAGGGGGCCTACCAGGGGGCAGGAGCGACGTCTCACCCTGACCTGGGACTGGTGTAAGCAACTGCATCCAGTGTGATCACGTCCCCCAGATATAGATAGTCGACTCACTGAAACAGAGAGGATACCAGGTGGCTTCGTCCAGAAGAACGTCCTGAAGATGGGCTGGGGTCCCCCCAAGAGTGAGGTTGAGGCACATCTCCCAGAAGCTCCCCTCTACTCAGGGTAGGGCTCCCAGGAAACCATCGCAGGAGGCCAATTTAGGCGTGAGGGCTTGGAGAAATCAAATCTTGCTGGGGCCTCCAAATGTTGTACCCAAAGAAAATAAACTCATCCAAGCTGATCACGTAAAGCCAAAAGAAGCCTTTATTTTAGCTGGCCAGTGACGATCGCCCTTACGCCTAAAAGTAGTATCCCGGGAAATCCCGCGTTAGTTCTTTTGCTGCCAACTTTTATAGGCTGTGGGAAGGGATTAGGGTGGGGCTATAGGGAGGGAAGGGATTGGGGTGAGACTGACTCTCCTGATAGCACTGGAGAATCCCCCTGGGGAGCACAACATTTTAATCTGCTTTCTGTTGCTATAACAGATCTCAAGATTTCCTGGCTTCGCAACCCACGGGCCTCTGCTCCCAGCCTCCTTGCCTGCCGGGGTGTCCTTCCCACAGGCCCACCGGCCTGCAGTTAGGCTGACTCCACGGCTCCATAGGTCCTCTTGATTGATTCACGGTCATCGCAGCAGAAGCAGAAACGGGGACAGGCCTGGGGAGAGGGCGCTTCCTGTTTCCTGTCAGTCCTCTGTGGCGTAGTGCAGACTACGGTGGCACCCACGGAGCACGGCTACTTCATGATGACGCTCGTGGGACTCTTACATATTGGAGAGTAAATCCTTTCGCTGTTTTAGAATTAAAAGTACTCCCTGCTCTGCCGCGGACTCTCTCTTTGTTGTTCAGTGTATGTTTTAAGAATCTCATTTTCTGGAGAACTGCACAAGTGATTTTTCAAAGTTGCGCTGGCTTTCCTCTGTCGTTTTTATAAAGCTAATGCCCAGGAAACTTGCTTCCAGGCCTATCTTCAGAAGAGCAGCTGGGGAGGCTCGCATTGGAGGTTCAGCGGACAACGTTGTGGGAAACGTGGGGCGGGGAACGGCGCTCCCCGCCTGGAACCTGTCACCGTGTCCTCTTCGTTCCCACCAGAGTATGTCGCTTCGCGGTCTGCATTTTAATTTGCTGTTTTGTCTGTCTGCTTTTCCAGGATGGGGCAGGAAAGATAATAAATATTTAGGAAACAGGCTTCAACGTTTTGAAAACCATCGTGGAGTTTATCTTCATGGCTTGACTCCAGGGCCTCTGCAGAAGTTTAACCTGAGTGCATCAGAGCTTCATTGTGTGAATTGCCTTTAAAGACTGATGTTATTCTAAGTGATTATTCTAAGAAAAAGTGCCAATGAAATACTTTCCTCTGTATTAGAGATTACAAACTGCTGAACTTTCAAGTTAGGGTGATAATTTTGAAAATAATGTGTAGCATTATTGAACATATTCTCTGTAGCAAGCAGTCTAACTTTAACATTGCTCGAGGTAAGTACAATTGTTTCCACTCAGAGAGGTGGCCGGCCCTGACGCAGCCTGCCATGGAAGTGCAGGTGTGAGAGCCCCATCTGTCCACTGAGAAAGAGTGTGCTTGCTGGGCGGTTAGGGCGTTTCCCTTTGGGGAGCAGGGCAGGCAACAGCTGCTGGGGCTGAGGTTCCAGCATGTGAGAAAGCCTGTCACTGAGCAGGTGCCCATGGCTAAGGGTGCTTCCATGAGCGCTGCCATGTTGTGAGCCATCTGGCCAGATGGCTTCGAATGGCTCCCCTTAGTCACTTGTTCCCAGGTTTCACTTTAATTCATGTCCAGAAACCTCAAATGCATCCGACAGTCCCTGAGAAGCCTGCCTCACTCTGTCGCTGTCTGAAGACAACCACTCTACACATTCTTTAACACCAGCACCGCCACCTCCCTGTGGGGACAGCTGCTCCACGCTGTCCTGGAAAGTGGAGACAGCAGCTGGAAGGGAGCCCCTGACTCCCACCTGAGTGAGCGTCCCACACAGTCACATGTGAGTCTTCATGTCCGTGTGTTCTTATTTCTCTTGAATCAATACCTGCGGGTGGATTGCTGAATTTAATGGCTTACATTTCCAAACTGTGCTCCTGGGTGTTTGAATCATTTTGCATTCCCAACTGCAATGCATACAAAGTTGCTTTTCGCTTTTACCAGCATTTCCTATTAAAAGGCTTTGTTTTTAACTTTTCAAATTAAAAAATGGCATTCTAGAAATTCTTAGAAACAAATGAGAACAGAGACAACATATCGAAATCTCTGGGACATCATGAAAGCAGTTTTAAGAGGAAAGTTTATAGCATTGAGTGCCAACATTAAAAATAGAAAGATTCCAAATAAATAATCAATGCTCCACCACGAGGCCTTAGGTAAGGAAGAAAACTAATGCCCCAATCAGTAGCAGACAGGAATAATTAGGATCAGAGCCAGAGTTAATGAAATTGAGAATAAAAAAACCAGACACAAGATCAATGTAATGAAGAGTTGACTTCATGCCAGGTGCAGTGGTGCACACCTGTAATCCCAGTGGCTTGGGAGGCTGAGGCAGAAGGATCATGAGTTCAAGTCAGCCTTGATACCAGCAAGGTGCTAAGCAACTCAGTGAGACCCTACCTCTAAATAAAATATAAATAAAGGGCTGGGGATGTGGCTCAGTGGCTTGAATGCTCCTGAGTTCAATCTCTAATACCTCCCCACAAAAAGAGTTGGTTCTCTGAAAAGATAAAGATTGATAATTCCTTACCCAACCTAACCTAAAGAGAGAGAAGATTCAAATTTATAAAATTAGAGATTTAAAATGAGATATCGCCACAGACACTTCTGAAATCGAAAGGATCATAGGTAACGATTTTGAAAATTTATATTCCAATGAACTGGAAAATCTAGAAGATATTGACAGATTTCTGGACACCTGTGAACTGCCCAAATTGAACCATGAAGATTTAGAAAACCTAAACAGATCAATATCAAACAACGAAATTGAATTATCAATTAAAAGCCTTCCAACAAGGAAAATTCCAGGACTAGGGGGATTCTCAGCTGAGTTCTACTAGACTTTTAGAGAAGAACTTACACCAGTCTTTCTCAAATTGTTCCAGGAAATTGAAAGGGAGGGACACACTCAATTCTATGCAGCCAGCATCAGCTGGATACCAAAACCAGAGAAAGACACATCAAGGAAAGAAAACTCCAGACCAATACCCCTGATGAACACAGATGCAGAAATCCTTAACAAAATATTAACAAACCACATTGTAAAACACATAAAGAAGATAGTGTACCATGATCAAGTGGGCTTCATCCCAGGGATGCAAGGTTGGTTTAACATATACAAATCAGAAATCACAATTTACCATATAAATAGAATCAAGGACAAGAATCATATGATCATCTCAAAAGATGCAGAAAAGGCCTTTGATAAAATCCAGCACCCATTCATGTTCATACTACTAGAGAATCTAGGGATAGCAGGAATTTACTCCAACATCATATATATGACAAACCCAAAGCCATCGTCATACTGAACAGAAAAACAGAAAGTATTTCCTCTAAAATCAGAAATAAGACATGGATGTCCACTATCACCACTGCTATTCAATTTAGTCCTTGAAACTCTAGCCAAAGCAATCAGGCAAGAGAAGGAAATTAAAGGAAAATAAATCAGAAAGGAAGAAGTCAAATTATCTTTGTTTGCTGATGACATGATTCTATATTGAGAAGACCCAGAAAACTCTACTAGAAGACTTCTAGAGATGATAATAAATTCAGAAAAGTAGTAGATATAAGATCAATATTCACAAATCAATAGCTTTCCTATAGGCCAACAATGATTCTGCTGAGAAAGAAATCAGGTAAAACCATGCCATTCACAGTAACCTAAAAACAAACAAACAAACAAAACAACTAAGAAATCACTCTAACCAAAGAGGTAAAAGACCTTGACAATGAAAACCATAGAACATGGAAGAACAAAACTGAAGACCTTAGAAGATGGAAAGATCTTCCAAGTTCTTGGATAGTCAGAATTAATATTGCCAAAACGGCCATACTGCCAATACGATCTCAATAAAAACACCAATGGAATTCTTTACAGAACTGTAAAAACAATGCTAAAATTCATTTGGAAGAATAGGAGACCCAGAATAGCCAAAGCAATCTTGTGTAAGAAGAGTGATGCTGGAAGCATCACAATACCTGATCTCAAATTATACTTCAGAGCTGTGGTAACAAAAACAGCATGGCATTGGCATTGAAATAGATGTGAAGAGCAGTGGAATAGGACAGAAGACTCAGAGACCAACCTGGGAACTCACAGTCATCTGATCCTTTGTCAAGAACATATGTTGGAGAAAGACAGCCTTTTAACAAATGGTGCTGGGAAAACTGGATATCTACATGTAGAAGAAAGAAACTAGATTCCTACCTCTCACCTTGCATAAAAGGCAAATGGAAGTGGATCAAAGGCCTAGGAATTAGACCAGAGATCTTGCAACTACTAGAAGAAAACAGAGGGTGAACACTTGGCCATATTGATGCAGGTACTGACTTCCCTAACAAGACCCCTGAAGCTCAAGAAATAAAACCAAGAAATCAATAAGTGGGTTGCTGTCAAGTTAAAATCTTCTGCACAGCAAAGGAAATGATGTAGAGTGTGAAGAGCCTACAGAACGGGAGAAAATCCTTACCAGCTACTTCTCTAACAGGAGATTAATATCCAGAATATAAAAAGAACTCAAAAAGTTCAACACCAAAACCCCCAAATAATCCAATCAATAAATGGACAAAGTACTAAACAGACTTTTGTCTAAAGAAGAAACACAAATTGTAAACAAATAAATGAAAAAATGTTCAACATCCCTAGCAAGCAGGGAAAAGCAAATCAAAACTACACTGATGATTCATCTCACTCCAGTCAGAATGGCAATTACCAAATAATAATAAATATATAAATAAATATCAAATAATAATTAGTGCTGGCAAGGACGCAGGAGAAAAGGCATCCTCATGCATCCTTAATGGGACCGCAAATTAGTGCAACCGCTCTGAAAACCAGTCGAGAGATTCCTCAACAAAACTAGAAACGGAAACACCACATGACCCAGGTAGCCCGCTCCTCAGTGTTTGTCTGAAAGAAGGAAAGTCAGCATATTACAGTGACACAGCCACATCAATTAGCAGCACAACTCACATTAGCCAAGTAATGGAACCAGCCCAGGTGCCTGTCAATAGATGAATGGATTAAGAAAATGGATACATATATACACAATAGGGGGCAGATACCCTAAAGACAGGAATGTCAGCTGAGTAGAAGGAGACTGGGGGGACACGGAGGAGGGGCGGGGAAGGGAGGGAAACGCAGAGTGAGTTTGATAAAACAGTGCCGTGTGCTTGTGTAAGGGCACCACGGTGAAGTCCACTTTTAGGTCTATCCAGAAAGCACCAATGAAAGACGTGTAAATTGGTGGAAGGTGGAAGGGGAACGGGTGGGGGAGGGAAAGGGGACACTGAGGGCTGAAGTGGAGTAAATCAAATTCCACACATGTACAGTTTTTTCAAAATGAACCCAACTGTATGCGTGACTCTCACGCACCAACGAGAGCAGGATGGTCACTGTGTTGTGGCTTTAGTGAGCGTTTTCCTCGTAGGTGACGATGAGGAGCACCCTTCCAGGTGTTCAGTTGCAGCCCAAATCTCCTCCCTGGTGACGGGCCTGGTGAGACACCGTGCCCCTTTGCAGAGGGCTGTCTTCTGACAGCTGGCTTCGGATCGTCTGCACTGGGATCAGCCCTTACCCACTGCTGCTGGGCAGCGACTTCTCTCTGTGTGTCATTTCCATTCATCACAGGTGCATGAAGAAGAGGGAAGGTTTAAAGTTCAACTTCGATGGAACCCAACACACGAGTCTTGATGTGTTTGAGCTGCAGTCCAGAACACTGCTGAGTCCACCCCAGCTGTCCTCACTGGACCACTTAGAAGTGGATGAATCCTCCAATACTGGGACCCAGAGGTACCTTTCTGTTACTGATTTCTAGTTTAGTTTTCTTGGGGCCTAGATCATTTCTTTGGCTATTTCAATGATTTTACACTCATTAGTGTTGCTTTGTGGTTGAGCGTGGAGCCCTGGGTGACAAGTGTCCCTGTGTACCCTCTGCTGCTATTGGTGGACTGTGCTACCTGACCTCATCAGTGAGCGCGCCTTGTTCTCCGCCCCTTCTTGGTTGGTTTTATGAAATGCTTCTTCGAAGTTTTGAGGGGGAACTGGAGAAGATTTCAATGATAAACATAAATCTATTTTTGTTGTTTCTGTATATTATTTTTTTAAAGCTTTGTTTCTGGGTGAATGCACATTTGGGATTTTTGTGTCTTCCTCTCAATCCCTGTATTATATGAAATGTCTCACTTTGTCCCTAAGAATGTTCTTGGGCTCTAACCTCGACTAGGATACCCGTTAGCTGCTCTTGCTTTCACCCCATTAGCGCGGTGTCTGTTTTCCACCCTCTCCCCTTTAGCCTGTTCACATCTACATACTCCAAGTGAGTTTCTGGGTCTCAGCTTTCTTCATTACCTGACCGCCCTGCCTGAGTGCCATGCCCTTGTCGTCACGATTGGGCTTATCCCCTGCCTTGGAGGTGAGGTCCTTGTCCTGTCTGATCTCCCCCGCCCCTCCCTTCTTTTGATTGACGGAGCCCTGTGAGGTCCCACGGCTGCCCCAGCACCGGCTGCTCCTGCACCTCTTGTTCATGTTTCTGTAGGTGCTTCAGGGTGCACGCCTCTGTGGGAGGGAGTGATGGCTTCCATGCTCCCGTCTCTGAGGGACATGGTGCCACTTCCCTCATCTTGCCAACCCTAGAGCAGCTCCTCCTGCACATCTTCCACATGGTTCTTATGTATTTTACTCCTGCATATTAATCATAGTCTTGATTTTCTTTTCTTCCTTTTTCTTTTTTTTTTTTTTGAATCAGGGATTGAACTCAGGGGCACTCCACCACTGAGCCACATCCCTAGCCCTATTTTGTATTTTATTTAGAGACAGGGTCTCACTGAGTTGCTTAGGGCCTTGCTAAGTTGCTGAGGTTGGCTTTGTACTCGCGATCCTCCTGCCTCAGCCTCCCGAGTTGCTGGGATTACAGGCGTGCACCACCATGCCCAGCTATAGTCTTTATTGTCATGGTAACATGGTTACAAAGTTACAAAACCCCCAAAAGTAACACAGGCGTATTGTCTTAGAGCTCTTGAGGTCAGAGTCCCTGCAAAGGGTCTCCCTGAGCTAAAATCCAGGTGTCGGCAGGGCTCCTTTCTGGAGGCGCAGGGAGAACCTGCGTCCTTGCCGTTCTGCGCTGACTCGTTCCTTGGCTCCTGGCCCTTCCTCCATCTTCACATCAAGCCACCCTGCCCCTCTGCAAGTGTGCCTCCTTAGCCAGGTCCCCTCCAGCAGGGCTGGGGGATGCTCTCTGTGTTCAAGGCCCATGTGATCACACCGCATCTCCAGAATGATCTCCCGTCCCGAGGTCCTTTGCCTGGAAAGGGATATATTTGAAGCATTCAGTGTTCAGGAGGTGAGTGACTCTGGGGGCCCATCATTCTGCCTGCCTGCCTGGGCTAGTGACCTGTCACGTTTGGTTCCTGCTTTAGTATTAGAGGTCAACTAAACATTTAGCCTGGGGCATACCCACTGTGCCTGCGCCCTTTCCAGGACTCCATCACTTTGTGCAATCCATGTGCCATCTGGCTTCAGTCTCCTGCCTGCAGAACTCGGCACGATGTTTTCTGATTTGGAGCTGAAGACGGAACCTCATGCGCCTCAGGATCCGCACCCTGAGCGGCTCCCCGGAGCAGTGCCCCAGCTCTTGATGCTCCTTGTAGTTCGGATCTGCTGGCAGTGAACTTTCTCAGCTTCTTTTTATGGGGCGGGGGGTCTGGGAAATCTTTATCTCAGCTTTCCTTTGAAAGGTGGTTTCTGAGTGTGGGACTGCCCCCCAGAAAGCTCCTTTTCCTCTCATTAGCCTAAAGATGGTGCCCACTCTTTGCAATGGGTGAGCTGACCTACCCACCTTGGTTCCTCTGTGCCACGTCCCATGTTTTTGCTTTCTGTCTGTGTCAGGGATTTGCCCTCACCCTGCCCACCAGAGGGTTGAGGGCATTTTTGTCTGTTCCTCGTGCTTAGTGCAGCCTGAGTCCCTTCACCTGTGTGACTTTGGAATCTGTTTCTTTAGTCCTGCTCATTGTTGACTTTCCTCCTAGGGCCCTGAGGAGAGAGAAAACGTGAGGACAAGAAAGGCTCCCAGGGACCCACTTCCCCCAACACGCCCCATGACCTGCAGTTCTGCCATTCAGCCATCCATGGATTGATCCACTGAGGAAATCAGAGCCCTCGGGATCCAATCCTTCCCCAAAGCCCACCTCTGAACCCTGCTGCACTGGGGACCAAGCCTTCCACACGTGGGCCTTTGGAGGACAATCCAGATCCAAACCATGACACGGTGTCCAGGACCCTCTGGAGGACAGGCGGCAGGAGCAATGTGAGAAGCCCTCGTGCGGCCTGGCTCCTGTGGGCTCTGGGCCATGGCAGGGTCCGCTTTTCTACGTCCTAACAGAAGCAAACACCCGCAGCATCGTGTCTACTTAAAAACCCACCTGCCCCGAGGCTGCTCATGCCCAAATAGCTGCACGTGGAGACTGAAATCTGCATGTGCAGGCAGGTCTCCAGAGTTCCTGGGGCACGTGTTCCCTGGGCCACCAGACTTCAGTTCCCCAGTATTTTAAGTTCTGGAGCTCTTCTTGTTCTCTTTCCTTTTCTGAGATTGCCCAAAGAGAAAGAAATTTAAAGAAACGGCAGGGATTTCCACATATGAGAGGTCATCAAAGTGCGTCCATTAGATGAAGGCCACAGGCCTAATAATCAGCTCTTGTTCCTTTAATGGAAATGTCACCTCCCCTGTGGTTGTTCAGTGAGTAAATGACAGAGCAGTTCTTCAAAATGGTGGGTGAGAGCCTGTCAAAGGGAAGGCAGCCACACAGACTAATAAACTTGGTGTAAGTGGGTGAAATGACACACCAGTGTCCTCAATTGCCTCCCCTGGATGAGGGAGCTGCCTCTGTATGGTCCGTGTGCATAGGCATAAGCGGAGGGGCAGAGTGAAGCAGATGGTCAGTGAAGGATCCGCAGGTGCTCACGATACCCCTCCCCACAGGGCCCTCTGAACCAGGGTTATGGCTGACCTGTGCCTCTGCCTTTGTCACTCGATACCAAGATCTGAACTTTTATGTGCAGTTTTCTAAGCCACATTACCTTCCTAATTACAACAATTATCTGCATGTAATTTGGCACTTTTTAGCTTATGCTCTCCAGATAATTACTGGTAGTGTGTGATCTACTACCGAGTAGGTGCTACAGTCCCCGAGTGAGTTGCCAGGATCTGACTTCACACTGGCTCAGAAGCAGCACCGCACGCGGGTCCTGTCCCTAGGCTTTCTGACCACTTCCTGCTCGCCCACAGGGGAGCGATCCCAGGGCAGGCCCTGAACGGTGCTCCAGGGTGCAAGCGCAGGGAGGCTGAGGGTCATCACAGTCTACAGGGGGCTCTTGGAGGGACCACTGGACACTACCCACATGTTCAGGGTGTTGGTCGTCACCCCTACTGTGGTGCCTCCTGGGCTGAAGTGAGAACCATACACCCAGGACAGGACCTGGGGCAAGGTTATTCCTGGTGACCTTTCAGCCATAAATGGATGTCTTTCTCTGCACGTGGTGACATTAGACACTCCTTTGGTGCCTGGGACATAGTGTGTGGACACGTGGGGGCCCGTCCAGATGGAAATGAGCTCTGCAGGGGTTAGCTCGTGTCCCTGGTGTGAGTGGCATGTCAGAGAGCATGCCTTTATCCAGTGGAAGGTATTTCTCTCTGAAAACCCCTTTAGACAGATGGGAAGGTCACTTCTCCCTTAGGTCTGGAACTTACAGGACTAAGACTGCTGTCCTCAGTCTTCCTGTCCCACCATAACACAGTGCTCTCAGGGACTTCTCAGGGAGAGGGGTCCCTGTGCCAGGAAGGACCCGGTGGAAGAAGAAAATTCAAGAGCAGAGAACGCCCTGCAGAAACCACAGCTCCATCTCCTCCCCGCGTCAGTGAAACGTCAGCTTCCCACAGTCCTGCCGAACGCGGCCACCCCTGCCCCACGGCAGGTCTCTGCAGGAGCCAGGGCCGGACACCCAGCTCAGCTGCTCTGGGAGGCTGCTGACCCTCCTGAGCTGCTCTTTCTCCTGTTAAGCATGTGCTCACAGTGTGGGCCGTGGTTCCTGGTGGCTGCCATCTTCTAGGGGCTGCTTCTGCAGAGCTTGGAGAGCACCACGCATCTTGGGTGAGGAAACTGGTCTACAGTTGACTGTGTTGATGTTGCACCTGTGCATTGCTAAAGCCATTGATTTGTGCATTTTAAATGGATAAATCTCCTCTATAAATTCTCAGAAAAGCTGCTCAAGCAAATGCACAAACAAACAAGCACATGGTTTCCTGGATTGTTTGTTTAGACCAGGGAAAGAGCTGGATACTGCTTCTGGGCAGATGAGATGATCTCTAGAGCCCCAGGACAGGAGAACACAGAATGGTGACGAGTGGGAACCTGGAGACTGAGCCAGGCAGATGCACTGAACATCTGTGGTGGAGCTGGTGCTTCCCAAGCCACACGGGGTTCAAATTCGCATCATCTTCATGGTAACAATGCTTCCCATATCTCTTTTGCACGCAACAACCTCACATTAAAAGGCTTTCTTCACAATAACCTCGTGTGGTTGGTGCTACACTCTGTTTCAGCCAGGTGAATAGAAGTCTGTGTGGTAAGCAGAGTTTCGAGGGCTGCAGAGCTGATTAGTCCCAGAACTAGCTGCAGGTCCCATGCCTCCCCAGCCGGGCTTTCCCAGGGGGCCTCCACCTCCCCTTTGACCATATTACTGAACTGTGGACCTGGGCTGAGGACCCAGTAAGTGCCCATCGGTGAGCATCATAATCCACAGGCCCTGTATCAGGGCCCCTGTCCACAACACTACCCTGTGCCTTCTGGACTTTGGGTCCCACATCTCCAGGCTCCTACACTTCCCTGATCCATCAGAATTAATGGCAGTGTGACTGGGGACAGAGGACAACATGCCCTTGCCACCCTGCCAGGCACGGCCTGTGGTTCTCAGCCCCCTTCCTGCCTCAGAGTTGGTGAGGCCTCCTGTTCATGCAGGGCACAGCCATTGCTGCCTCCAGCTTGATCCTAACAGCCAGCCCACCTCTGCCTTGCTGACCCTGGAACCTGCGGCCTCCCTTTCAGGTGACCTCTGCAGGCAGAGAGTCTCCTGTTGGCCGGTTGTGACGCTGTCACTGGCCAGGACAGCACAGCCAACACCTTTGGTTCCCAAGGCATTGAGAGCCTCATTCCTGTGCACTATCTTTGCTTTGCTGGGTGAAGCCAACCATCCCTTCCAACTCGCCAGGCACTGGCCTTGTGTAGAGAATCACACACCTCAGCAGGCTAAACCACGAAGAAGGCCCGAGTTTCTTCTGTGGGGATTGTCGGCAGTGCCCAGGATCCTACCCTTTCCTGGGCTCACCCTCCACACTCTGGAATCCTTGCTCAGACCCCCTCTTCCCGACTCCTGGCCCTCTGCCGGGACTGTCTGTCCTGCTCCACTGTTGGAGAGAGCATAGGAGAGCCACCCAGCCACCTTCCAGCACATGTGCTCTCTCCCTGTGCCCAGGGGATGTGCCACTTCATCACTTCAGTCAGGCTGCCCGTCACCCCTTTCCTTTCTGTCAGCTCCTCACCAATATATGTGTCCCCATATTTGAACAAAGTCCCCCTGGCTTTCATCCCTGCCTCTTCCTTGCTTTCGATCTTCTCTCCTTCTCTCTCTGAACCAGGCTTTCTCAGGAGTGCTGCCTGCCACCTCCTGCTCCCTCTCTCACCTCTCTGGTTGCTCTGATCTGTTTCCTTCACCCCTTACTGAAGCACCAGGGTGATGGTGGGTTTCCGGGAGCTCACGGGGCAGTGACTCACCGTCTCACCTGGGTCTCAGCTTGCAGAACCGCCCCCTTGCTGAGCTCCCCTCCCAGGTCTCCAGCAGTGTGATGTGAGCCCACCATGGCAGGCTCTGCCGTCTCCCACTTGCTTCTCCGTGGTGAACCTTCCTCTGGGCAGGGGTTCTCCCAGGCAGCTGCCCGCCTCCCACTCTCTCTGTGATGCCTCTGCTCCTTCTTTTGCTGTGGTCATCCTCTCGGTGTCTGTGAACCTTTGTCTTCCTCCTGGCCAAGCCTCTCCCCTCAGCTCCTTCCCCTTCCTGCCTGCTGGACACATCTGTTTGGACAGTTGGAGGCTCCTAAGAATGGACGTGGTCATCACTGCCCTTCCAGTGGCTGTGCACCCACGTCACTGAGGCTCCTGCAGTGAGCCCAGCCTCGGCACACTGGTCCAGGCTGCCTCCCTGTCTTCTCTTTGCCTCACTAACTTTTAATCAGCCTTTGGTTGGACGTGGGGATTGCCGTAGGAAGACCTCCCTGGGCTGGAGTCCAGGTGCTCTCTTCCCTCCTTAAGATCGTTGGAGCTTTGGAGCTACTTGCTTCCCAGCTGCCTCCCTACCAACTGCGAGCCTATAGTCAGCGGTTTCATTTGACGTGGACACCTTCCTAGAACCAGTGCCTGGAATGTCGTGGGCCTCTGTGTACCTGTGTTTTCAGCGATTTGGTGTGGATGACTAGGATGCCTGCCTATCACACGTGTGACAGGCACATCATCGCCCTGATCTGGAGGCGTTTCTCCCCTGAGCAGACAGAACGGCACCCTCAGCATGTTGGCCAGGGCTTGGGTAGCTTAAGGAACAGAGTGAGAGGTGAGTGCTGGGCCCTGGGCTCTGGCAGGGCAGAGATCAGATGCTGGCCACTCCTTAGTTCAGACCTCCGAGGGTCAGAGGACGTAGGTGGGGTCTGAGGATGAGCACTGCACCTGGCGTTGGGGAGACGAAGCTGGTCCAGGGTTGCTTGGCAGCTGAATGACATGCACTGGGGTGGGAGGTCTTCAGACTTAACAGCATCTGGGCCTCGTGATGCTCTAACCCTACTGTGACCCTGCAGATCATCTTGGAGTTTGGGACACAGAAAAGGGTTTCAGCCTTCATCCAGTGCAGGAGAGTGACCAGGAGCTCGGAGGACAGCACTGCTTGGTTAGAGAATGCTTGAGCTGAGTGGTGTGACCGCGACAGGGGCCACAGAATCTTGTCCCCCTCAGGGCCCTGCTGATCATGGGGCCTGCAGCACATGAAGGGGTTAGAAGCTCCCATCTCCAGAGGTGTTGGAGCAACACTCAGGGAAATGCACGCACCAGGCTTCGGTTAAGCCAGGGGCGGGGAGGCTTCTGCAAACACAGGAAAAGTGGAGCTTGTAGCATGTATAACCTGGGCGTGTGTGGACATCGAGAAGAACCAGGGGTGACAAAGCAAAGACCAGTGGAAGGCCACGGAGATGAGAGGCTGTCTGAGGCTCTCGGTCCTCACTGGCAGAGGCATGGCTCAAATTTCTCAAGTTCACCTGCAGGACGGGACCCTAGGAGTACTTGGGTGGGGTGGAGTCAAGTCCAGCTCCCAGGAAGTGCAGTTTCAGACAGCTCCTGAGACGGTCCCAGGTCTCAAAGGTCCTCAGGGTCCCATCGGGCCACAGTCAGAGTTCTTCAGAAGGGTGGCAAGCACTCTGCCCACTGGGGTGAGGAGTGGGCTTGACCCTGGGTACAGTGCTACTGAATAAATGGACCCCCCTCTCAGCGGGGGCAGCTCCGTGCCGGCCAGAGCCCGGGTTTGAGGGCGTGAGAACCTTCCTGGAGCTGGCCGGAAGCTACAGAACCTCCCAGGCCTCTGGAGCTCCTCACGCCCTTAACCGCCACCCCGTTCAGCATCTGTGAAGTCCCAACCCCTCACCACACTGCACCCTGACACGGTGACCCTTGAATGGTCCAGAAGGGACATGAGCACCATCAGTTTCACCAGGCTCCTGCGTGTCTCCACCTGAGGTTTTCTCTTCTGAAAAGCTTTCTGATGATCAAGAATGTATTCTTTTCTTTTTTGACATTTTTATTTATTTATTTTTATTACCCATTTTAAAAATTGGTTCTAATCAGTTATACATGACAGTAGAATGCTCTTTGACACATCATACCTACGTGGAGTATGACTTCTCATTCTTCTGTTTGTGCACGATGTGAATTGCACACACAGGGTAATAATATAGGGCAATAAGGGGATGGGGCGAGGGGGAGGAATGACTGAGAATGTGTTCTCATCCACATGCTGAGCTTGGCCTCTCCTCTGGTCTGGCTCACCAGCTGAGACCGTCACTTAATTACCATTTCTACTCAGGAGTCTCTCCCATTCCTGGGGCTCATTGTTTCCCCTGAGCTGGGCTGCACACGGGGCAGGTCACCAGGGCAATGGCTGACCTAAGTCTGGCTGCACTGCCCTGGGTGGGAGGGAACGACAACTCATCACCGTGGTCTCATCCATGGAATGTTTGGGGATGTTTCAGGAAGGCACCTGGACAAGAGGGCAGTGCAGCCAAAGGCTCCTGGAGATGAGGAGCAGATGCTCTGTCCTGTTGCTGCTCTGAGGATGCTCAGTGCAAAACAGAAAACTGTTTCATTAGGATGTGGGAGCCAGGGTTTTAAAAATCACTGAAGAGACACTTGGTGAAATACACACAGATACTTAAGCAAAGGTAAATTTGTCAATGGTGGCTTTAGTTAAAAAAGGAGTATAAACATAAACTATAATACCACTTCTGCTCTAATTAAGGTACTTGGGACATCTTTGCATACACAGACTGGTTTTCTGAAATAAAGCTAGATTCCTGGAGAGGGTTGGGTTTCTTATGGCTAGCTTTGGTATTGCTGGGGTGTCGATGTGGTCTGAGCGCCCCCCACGGGCTCACCTGCTGAAACCTAATTCCTCTGCGAGGCACCTGGAGGGAGTAAGGGGTAGCTGAGGCCCTCCGTGTGGAGCCCATACCTAGACCTGCTGGCCCTGTGGGAAGGAGGGGAGACCAGGGGACACACTTTTGCTCACTGCTTATCTCTTGCCAGGTGAGGCCCTGCATACCTTGGGACTCCGCCAGCAACGAGGCAGTCACCAGATGCTGGCCCTTGACCCTGGACCAGAATTGTGGGCCCAAATAAACTCTTTTGTTTCTAAGTTACCCATCCTCAGGAATTTCATGACAGTAACAGAAAACAGATGAGCACGCCTCACTTAGGCAGGCATATTGCTTGTCAAAAGAATGAGCCTTCCTATCCCTCTTTGCTGTTCTCCCATAGCATGCATTATATGATTGACAATGAGCAAATTTGATTAAATGCAAAAATGAGAAAATAAGTGATTTCCTATTACCAGAACTTAAAAGTATCTATGTGAAGTTGCATTTCTTCCTTTATTTGGAAGTATAAGAAGTGTTTTCTGATGTCACACACCAGTGGGACACGCTGCAAAGTCCATGCACTCTGGTCAGATCAGGACAAGTTCTGGATTGTCATTGCTCCAGAGTCGTGGGACTCAGCCCTGGCAATTTCTGCGTGTAGCCTTGTATATGTTTTGTGAAGTGTTTGCCTAACTGTTCTGTTCTATTTGGTGTGAGCTTACATGACACTTATGCTTTGAATGTCATTTCTGCACACTGCCATTAGCATGCTAAGTGCAGGAGAATGCCGTGTTGCCTTGCACCCTCTGCAAGGGTGACAGGCAGGGGTTTTCCGGAGGTTTCTGGGGTCCTCCTCCGCGTTTGCAATCATGCCACTTGCAAGTGGCAAGAGTTTCATTTCCTGTTTTCCGTGCTGGATGCCTGTCTTTTCCCTGTCCTGCTTTCTCCTTGGGTTAGAATGCTGGGTACTGTCTTCCACGGGTGGTGAGAGCAGACTTCCTCACTTCTCCTGCTGATGGGGAAGCTCTCATGGTGAGCATGACAGGAGCTATGGGATTTTTTTGATGAAATTGATGTAATTCCCCTGCATTCCTAATGTCCTGAGAGTGTTTTTTAAATCAGGAATGCATATTGAATTCAAGTGTTTTTTTCCCCTTTCATGATCAGATGATGTTTTGATATGATGGATCACATTAGTTGGTTTTCTAACCTTAAATGAATCTGCACTTGGTCATTTTTTATATTATTCTTATTTGTTTTTTAAAGCGTGATTGCTAATAATTTAAGCTGACAAGAGACATCTGTCTACACTTTTCCTCATGGCAGGTAGCATTTCATTTTGGTGCCAGGGTAATTCTGGCTTCATCAACCAAGTCAAAAAATGTTCCCTCTGCATATGAGGTTGGTGTTAGTTACTTAAAAGTCTGGCCAATTTCTCCAGGGAAACCATCTGAGCCTGGAGCTTTCTTTTTGTGATGTGTGAGTGACTAACTTGAGTTCTTAAATCGTCACAGGACTATTCCAATCAATCGTCTATTTGCTCTTCTCAAGTCCCTAGGACCTCTGAATGTGTTAGGTCACGTGGCAAAGGATGTCCTGATCTGAAAGATCAGGACGGCAGCAGGTGGAGCTAGATTTATGTTCCCCTTTCCCATCTGGATGCGCTTTGCTCAGGGGCCCCTCGTTGCCCTGGCCTGAACTTGCAGCACCATGTTGAGCAAAGTGGAAAGAACAGACCCTCGCCTTGTTCTCCATCTTAGGGACAGAACTCTCAGCTCTCACGATGAAGCATGGTGGATTTAGATTTTTAATAGATGTACTTGGTCATGCTGAGGAAGTTCCCTTCAATTATCAGTTTATTGCATTTCTTTAATGAAGTAAGTCCACCTCGGCTTCACTCAGAGGCGGGGGTAACGGCACGATCCCAAGGACACAGGCATTGGGAGTCGGGTGAAAAGTAGACAAGTTGCAAGCTGCCTACTGATTCGTTTATTGTGGGAATGTTTTGATCTTTTTTTAAAAAATTTATTTAATTTTGATTCATCGTACACAAATGGAGTACAGCTATTGTTTTTCTGGTTGTACACAAAGTAGAGTCACATCATCTGTGCATTCATACATGTACACAGGGCAATGATGTCTGTCACAGATTCTGCTATTATTTTTACCCCCCCACCCCAACTCCACCCCTCCCTTCCCTCTGTGCTATCTATCTTTCCTCCATTCTTGCCTCCCTTCCACCCCGCATTATGTATCATCATTCACTTATCAGAGAGATCATTTGGCCTTTGAATTTTGGGGATTGGCTAATCTCACTTAGCATAACAGTCTCCAATATCATCCATTTACCTGGAAATGCCATAATTTTATTCTTCTTTATGGCAGAGTAATATTCTATTGTGTATATATACCACAGTTTCTTTATCCATTCATCTATTTAAGGGCATCTAAGTTGTTTCCACAATCTAGCTGTTGTGAATTGAGCAGCTATGAACATTAATGTGGCTGCATCACTGTAGAAGTCTGATTTTAAGTCCTTTGGGTATAGGCCAAGGAGTGGGATACCTGGGTCAAATGGTGGATCCATTCCAAGTTTTCTAAGGAATCTCCTCACTGCTTTCCAGAGTGACTGCACCAACTTGCTATCCCACCAGCAATGTATGAGTGTACCCTTTTCCCCACATCCTCGCCAACACATGTTGTTGCCTGTATTCTTAATAAAAGACATTCTAATTGGGGTAAGATGAAATCTTAAGGTGGTTTTGATTTGCATTTCTCTTATAACAAGGGATGTTGAACATTTTTTCATAAATTTGTTGATTGCTTGTAGATCTTCCTCTGTAAAGTGTCTGTTCATTTCCTTGGCCCATTTATTGATTAGGTTATTAGTATTCTTGGTGTAAAGATTTTTGAGTACTTTGTAGATTGTGAAGATTAGTGCTCTATCTGAAGTGTGTGTGGCAAAGATTTTCTTCCACTCTGAAGGCTCTCTCTTCACATTGCTGATCTAAAAAAAAAAAAAAAAAAAAAAAAAAGGTGAAAGACCTCTACAATGAGAACTACAGAACACTAAAGAAAGAAATTAAAGAAAATCTGAGAAGATGATCTCCCATGTTCTTGGATAGGCAGAATTAATATTGTCAAAATGGCCATCCTACCAAAAGCGCTATACAAATTCAATGCAATTCCAATTAAAATCCCAATGACAGACCTCATAGAAATAGAGCAAGCAATCATGAAATTCATTTGGAGGAATAAGAGACCCAGAATAGCTAAAACAATTCTTACCAAGAAGAGAGAAGCAGGGGGTATCACAATACGAGACCTTCAAATATACTACAGAGCAATAATAACAAAAACAGCATGGTATTGGCACCAAAATAGACAGGTAGATCAATGGTACAGAATAGAGGACACAGAGACAAACCCATATAAATACAGGTATCTCATACTTGACAAAGGAGTCAAAAGCATACAGTGGAGAAAAGATAACCTCTTCAACAAATGGTGCTGGGAAAACTGGAAATCCATATGCAGCAAAATGAAACTAAACCCATATCTCTCACCCTGTACAAAACTCAACTCAAAGTGGATCAAAGACCTAGAAATTAGACCAGAGACCCTGCACATAATAGAAGAGAAAATAGGTCCAAATCTCCATCATGTTGGGCTAGGACCAGATTTCCTTAACATGACTCCCAAAGCGCAAGAAATAAAAGCAGGAATCAATGATTGGGATAGAGTCAAACTAAAAAGTTTTTTCTCAGCAAAGGAAACAATCACCAATGTTTTGTTCTTAAATAGTCAGTTAAGATTTATGACCTGTTTGCCCTTGTGTTAATCAGGGTTTGTAACTGTGTCCAATCATGTAACATACAGCTATGCTTAGTAGGGATTGCATCTTGTCCAATCCTGTTTTCACTAACACCTTTGCTTAGTGCCAATCTGGGCCCCCAAGGTTTCCCTGGCAACAGTTATGCTAACCACGTGTGCCCTTCTGGCCTGCTACAGCGCAAAGCTCTTTCCTGCAGGTATTCCTGCCAGGCCTGTGTGAATGTAGGTCTCCCTTACACACTCGATCCATTCACAGCTGCCAGCCAAGTGCCAGGGGCTCCTCCTACATTTTAAGTCATGAAAGGTGTGGGTTTTCCAGTGTTTTTCTGCCGAGGTCCAGCCTTAGCAGGAGTTGTGGCACAGCTTGGTGAAGGGAAGGCATTGGGAACGAGAATAAAGCGACACAGACTCGAAGATCTGAGGCTTAGTTCTAACTTTACTGTTTCAGAGCTAAGTTCTAAGTAAGTTTAACATCTAAGTTCTTACTTTACTGTTTCACACACATTTAACTATTTTCGTTCACCTTGAGTACAATCTCTTGAGCTTACATGAAAGAGAAAATGTTGCAAGCTCTGAGCGAATCTAATGAGTATAAGTATAATCAAAATAAGACAACTTCTCCTATTCCTCTAAGAAAAACATCACAAAATCCTTTAATTGGTTCTGGTTTTCATCTTACTAGGAGCGATAAGAGCAGAGGCCATTCTCATAAGTTATATAGGTTTAGCACATCATGGTTTAAAGTCGAGTCAAGAATAACAGTCATATCAATCAAGCACAATTGGCATCTCTCTCAAAGACAGCACAATGCCCTTTGATCTACCTATTGTATATAAAGTGGAACTTCTTTTTGTTAATTAGTTAAACAACCTCTAAGGAAAGCACTTCTTATTTCCTATTATAACTTCTATCTAAAGGAAAGGGAGACCTATATCTAGGGACTTTAAAGATTATTCTCAACGGGAAAGTTATAGCTTCCCATGCAATCCAGGTGTGGTCCTTGAACTGTGAAAACAGTTTCACTAAGAGGGGGGCACATCCTGGTTTGGGCTAAAGCAGCCAGTCAGTCTGGCTGCATTAAGCTAACTGAGAACAGTGGACAATAACTCTTGTTGATCTGACCCACAACATTTTTCCTGTTTGCTTAAGGTAATATTAATATGAAATCAATTAAGGCTTAAGTGGTGTTATTTTTATGTTCCAAATCACTTAATGTCTGAATTTTTACTGAAATCTTTAAATGTAAACATCCAAATGTTACGGCAATACCAATAAGAAATAACACGAAAACAAGAAGGAGCATGCCACGTCCACATTTCCCAGAAGATTAGACCGTGCAAGAATCTTCATTATTCCCAGTGGAACTGTGTCAAGCACTGAGGGGAGGAGTGGTGGGTGTGGCATTTTCCTACATATGTCGCACCGTCATGTGCTTTTGGTCCCTCTTTCTACCAACACAGCATAGCCCACAGAGGGGTCTGGGTCGGGTGACTCCCACGTGGTCATGATGCGTGACTCTTGTTACATGCTGCTGGTTTTGTTTGCTGGTGTTTTCTTGAGCGTCTTCTTGTTGATGCTCTTAAAGGACACAGACTCGAAGTTTTATTTTTCTGTGGCTCTGTGGGTCTGCGTCAGGCTGGCTCTGGCCGAGAGGACGGGTCCGGAAGTCTTCCCTCCGCTTCGTTTTGGTGAGTGGCGTGGGGTGCCGTGGGTGCTCCCACAGCTTTTGGCAGTGCTCACCCGGGCCCTGGTCTGGCTCCAGGGAGGGACCTGCCTTTCCTCTGGACTTCTGGTGGCTCCATCCTGTGTCGGCCTTCACTTAGGTTCTCCTCTTCTTTGTGCATGCCTCTCGCAAGGACGAGGGATTGGATCTTGGATAACAAGGTGGTCTTGTTTTGAGGTGCTTAAGTACATTGGAAAGACCCATTTTCCAAATAAAGTCATATTCATAGACTTCATTTGAAATTAGAAGGAGGGCATATCTTTCTAACTCAGTGTATCACACTAAAAACAGTATTTCTTGGAGAACCAAAAGGCCCAGTGAAGCATCTCACTAGGACAACGTTCACTAGGTCTCACGTAGTGGTTGGATAATAATCAGACCGGGGACCTCCCACATCTCCCTGACAACCAGAGCTGGGCACTTTCCAGCCACCCCAGCAGGTCAGCACATCCCAAATACCCAGGCAACAGGTCAAGGTACTAACAGGACTCTGGGCAATGAGACCTGAACCCCTGGTGGCTCTGGAGAAATGACCAGCCCTGCACAGATGCAGTTCTTCCTAGACTTGAAGCAAGGTTCTCCGTTGTAAGAATAGCATAAATGGCCTTGGGGGAAAACACCTGGTAACTGACCCAGAGTGAACTTAGGTATAACAAAGGAGGAAGAATCCTACGATCCACACAGAGACCCTGGGTCACTTGTTCTCAGATCCCTGATTACCTGCTCTATGCCACCAGATCCTCCAGCTCCTCATAGGATGCTGTCAATCAACTGCTTGACCATCAGACTTCTCTTTGACAGGGATGGGACTCCTGGGAGGCTGGGCAACCAAGCCCACTAAGGAAGAGCCACACGAGACACTCAACACACACCTGTCCTCCACCCACCGCAGGGCCAACCCTGGACTGCCCATGGAGGGGAACACGAACCTCTGCCAGCTGTATGTAGCTGCAAGACCAAAGGCCTGCCCCAAAGGCCAAGGGGAAAGCAGCCCTGCACTGGGGGCCACTGGCCAGGAGGGCTCCTCAGGCACCACCTGCGTCTCCGAAAGACCAAGTCCCAGGGCAGAGCCACCATGCCTCAGCTCCAGGGAGGCCACAGGAGAGAAGTGGGCGCCCCAGCTAGTCAGGCTTTACTCACTCGGCTCCTAGCAGACTCCTTTCCCCAAACGCCCTAGTCCATTAGATCTGGCTCTTCACTGAGCAAAACACTAATCTGAGAATTAACTGCCTCCACTGCCAATTGACTTAGGATGTCTCCAGTAACATAAACCCAAGTGACCCACACACCAAGCAGGGCAGGAGGACAGGCCCACGGTGCGGGGGTTGCAGGTCTGTGCGAAGTCCCAGAATATCCTGAGATGTTGCAGATCGCAAAACCACACTTGTGGCCAGAAAAGTCAGCTGGCCCAGCTTGTGCCCGCAGTGCCCTGATGGTGCATCCACACAGCCCACCCAGACAGGAGCTCCATGCATTTGAATTTTCCACTAGAGTCTATCGCGCCATCCATGTGGGATGGTGGGTCTTTTAAAAAAGGGACATTATAGGAATAGAAATTCCATGTCCCAATATTCCCTTGACTTTGCTGATTCAGTCTTGGTAATGGTTTGGCTTCATCCAACTATTTGGTGAAAATTCAAACTGCCTCCAGTGACGAGCCCCTGAGCCTGGCAGGGGAGGCGGCGTCTGCGTGGGAGCGCGGTGGCTCTGGCAGGGTTGGGTTCTAAACCATCCAGAGGCTTCTGCGGGTTACCCAGATCAACAGCTGCCTGCAATCTGGTTCACACGCCCCTCGTAACCTCTGTGATAAACGGACAGCTTCGCTTGGTGTGACTGGTCTTTCAGTGTCAGGACTCGTGGTCCCTGCAGCCTGTGGCTATGGGGAGTCTCAGGGGTGCACTGCTGGGAGAGAGTGGCCGGACGTGGGAAGCCGAAAGGCGCTGATGGCAGGGCTGTGGTGGGCTCCCGCGTGGCGGGGAGAATAAACCCCAGGTTCTCTCCCATTCCCGCACCCAGCCTGCTTCCCCCCTGGGCCTGATTGACACTGGCAGCGAGGGCAAGTTGGAGGTCCGCAGCAGGCCTCAACGCACTCCCTGAGGTTTTGTCTCTTCCTTTTCAACACCACATTTAGCTTAAGAAATAGGCTTTATCTTTCAGGGTTTGAAGATGCTAAGTGGTGCAGAGGGGCAGCGCAGGCTGAGACCCCCCTCTTGTGGCCTCCGAGCAGCATCTGCTTCGGCGTGCCGCAGAGCCAGTGGACGAGAGGCTGACCTGCTCCCTGAACCCCTGACTCCCTCCTCCACACACTGGTGCTCGCTCACACTCACGACTCACACACATCCCTGCAAGTGGCTCTGGGCGAGTCACCAACCCCTCAGTCCTCTCACTGGTGGATTCAGAGTCCCTGCAGGGACACCAGCATGCAGTGAGCATGGACAGCTGCTGGTCCTGTCCAGGGCATCCACAGAAGCTCCCTGGTTCCTTGCCTGGGACAGAGGGTGAGAACAGACAGAGATCTTGTGGCCCTGAGGTGGCCCTTACAGTGCCCAGCTCCTCGCCTGCAGGGAGCTGACCCTGTGAACCGCAGGTGACAACAAGGTTCTGGTGCTCGGCCTTGATTACCTCCATGGCTGCTTCATTTTCCAGGGTGCTCAAAGGCCTTGAGGACCACAAAATGGATCTGCAGATTTCTGAAGCTTTTCAGGGGAAATGACTTAGTTATGGAAAATGTGACATTGATTTCCTTGAATTGGAACCTTCTCTGTGACGAGAGTTTCATTAGTTTTTTGAATTTCCATGCCCGCTCTCAGTGGACTGTCCACCCCAGTACTTGTTGATTTTCTACCTTGCTGGACATGGCAGTGTCCTGCCCACCAGGGAAGTCGCGGTGGAGACGAAAGGGCCTTGGCTTGCAGAGTCCTCCTCCCACCTGCCGTGGGCTCCAGGTGGGCTTTCCTTCTCTGTGCCTTCAGGCTGCATCCAGGAAATTGTCACCCAGGCTGCGTCAGGTGGATGAGCCTGTGCTTTCTAATCACCTCCAGTTTTAGACCTTGTCCTTCAGTCTTCAATCTGTTTCCAGTGGGTTTTCACATGGTGTGACACAGGGTCCTGTTTAATTCCTCTGTGTGTGAGGAATTTACTGAGCAGACTGTCCTTCCCTTCTGTGAGCTCCTGGCTCCTTTGCCGACAATCTGTTGCCTGCAATGCAGTTTGACTCGGCTCTCTGCCCTGTCCCTTGGTCACGTGTGTGCTTGTGAGACGTCTTGCTGTTTTGATTACTGTAGCTCCAGAATGTGTTTTGAAGTCAGGAGTGAGGTGCCTCCGTTTTGCTCTGTGCTGTGCCCCTGGGGTGGCATCAAATGAAGGACCTGAGAACGCTGTGGACGCAGTCCCCACAGTGGAGAGTCAGCCCACAGGACGGGAGACGGTGTTATGAACCTCACATCTGGGATGGGGTCAATGACCAAGATACACAAGGAACTCAGCACACTTAAGTGACATCCCGATTAAAAATGGGCACAGGCTTGAGAAGATGTTCTCCCCAAACAAGACATTAAATGGCCAACAGGCACCTGAGAAATTGCTCAGCTCCATGAACCATCTGGGAAATGAGCGTAAAACCCTGGTGAGGCATCCCTGCACCTGCACCCTGTCAGCGTGGCTGGTGTCAGAGTGATGAGGGGCCAGCACCGTTGCGGAGGTGGAGAGGAGCAGCCCTGGTTTGTTGCTGGTGAGAATACAAATGAGTACAGACATCACAGGAAACGGCACAGAGGCTCCTGAAAACCAATAGTGATAAAGGAACTTAGGTCTGATCCAGTTCTCCTGCTTCCAGTGTGTTTTCCAGGAGCTGAAGTCGGCAGGCCACGGAGACGTGTCTGCTCTCCAGCTTCACAGTGGCTCTGTGCACAGCAGCCAAGGTACAAAAACAACCTGGTGCCCGTCAGTGGGTGAGAGGGTGAGGGGCCTGGCGAGGCACCGGGGAGCCTCAGATGGGAGAGATCCTGTCGGCAAGACCTGGCGGATCTGGAGGACCTTGTGCTGGTTTACAGGATGGGCTCGGAAGGAGGAGCCCGGCGTGAGCCCATGTCCATCATGCTGTTTGGAACCTGAAACAGCGGAATTCGTGGAAGCAGAGAGAGGAGTGACAGTCAGCCAGGCTGGAGGTCGTTTGTGGGGCGAGCTGCTGACCAAAGGGAGCACAGCTTCAGGGAGACCGGAGGGTGGGTTTCAACATCCGTCACCCAGCGGGAGACTGCAGCCAGCGATAACTTGACACGGGATTTTAAATAAGCAAGTGCAAGTTGGAGCGCACACTGTAAAAATGAGAAGAGGGACATTTGGAGTGTGTGTTCGTTCCTGGGCCGGCGGTTCCTGTGGCTCTGTGTCCGCCCAGCCCACGGCAGCCCGCACAGGCGCACACGGGACCGTCCAGTGAAAACACTGCTCCTGAGGAAGGCCCAGTGCGCATCGCGCTGCTCCCGCCTCGATCTCAACACACCTGTGCTTGCAATGAAAGTATGTGTCACCTGTGAAAGTGAAAGTTGCTTTTCCCCACCTCCCTCCACCCTGCTCTCCAGGCTAAGTGTGGCCTGGACTTCTGCCGAGCACACAGAAGCCCCTGAAGGCCAGGCCAGAGCATAAGTGGGTGAAGCCGTGCATTTGTGTCCCCTGAGAGCTCGTTAAGTGGCCTCTCAAGATTTCTGGGTGGATAGTGCTTGCGACCAGTGCTCCGCCGGGCACACTAGCTGAGGCTTCCTTTGGTCAATAGCCTGGGATATCCCCCGTGGCACACATAGCCCTGGGGACGCCAGTCACCTCTCTTGCGCCTTTCTTCCCCTGAGAGACTAGAGGGAAGCATCCCTCAGGCAGAAGTTCTGTGTTTTCAGATTGACCAAAACAAGGTCTTGAGACCCCAGCAGAGGCTGCTGTGACTGCTGACAGCCCATCACAGTCTCCCAGGGACTCGAACACCAAGGTCCCTCCCCACAGTCCCTTCCTGTACCCTCCTTCTCGGTGTGCATGAGCTCTGTGTTGGCAGGAGAACTGAACAAGACGGGTCAGTTGGAGGGGTTGCGCACTGGAGCAGTGTTCTCCTGCCTGAACAGGAGGGATGTGCAACTGGTGTGGAGGCAGCAAGGGGGTCGTCCCTCACTGCGTCAGGCACCTGTTCCAAGGTCTGACCGCACATAGCTCTCTACCCTCCTCCGATCCTCGCTAGCAGGGCATCCCCTCCTGCCTCCACCCTGCCGTGTCCTAGGTGTGGTGCGCTCTCGCAGCCCACAGAGGGCAGCCTTCGGTTTGCTGCCTCTTCCTCTTGGGCCTCCCTGGCCCCGTTCTCCCTTCCCCGCTCTCACTACAGCTGTTTCTCTCCCCTCCTGCAGGGGTTCCCCCTTCTCACTGCTGTGTCAGTCTGCCTTGGAGACCCCGCACCCCGCCATGTGCCGGGGCCCCTTCTCCTCCTGCCGTCCCCTATGACGTCATCGCCATTGACCCCTCACCCCTCACCTCACCTATCGCCATTATTATTGCTTTGAGTAGCCATGTTTTGGACTAATTATACATAAGAAACTACCAATGACATTCTTCACAGAACCACAAAAAACAGTCCTAAAATTCACATGGAAGAATAAAACACCCAATGGCCAAAGCAAGCCTGAGCAAGAAGAGCGATCGGGGGCGTCACAATGCCTGGTAAAACACAGACAGAGACCAGCCCAGCACTTACAGTCATCGGATCCTCGACAACGGTGCCAGAGCGTGTCAGGGAAATGGCAGCCGTTACCACAGGTGGTCCTGGGAACACTGGGCGTCCGCACTGGAGAATGGAGCGAGATCACTGCCTCTGACTGCACAAAAGTCCACTCAGAGTGGGTCGAAGGCCTAGGGATTAGACCAGAGACTCTGCGAGTGCAGGAAGGAAATAAAGGTCAGCGCTCCGACAACAGGCACCGCATCGACTCTTCCAGTGGGAGCCCTTCGGCTCAGGAGTAAAACCAAGAATTAATAAAATTTAAAAGCTTCTGTACAACAAAGGAAACGAGAATGTGAAGAGAGAACCTACAGAATGGGAGAGTCTTTGCCAGCTACTCTTCTGACAGAGGATTAATATCCAGAGTGCATAACAAACCTAACACCAAAGAAAGTAAGAAAAAAAAGAAAGAAAAGAAAAAAGAAAACTCAAATAACACGATAATAATAATAACGGTCAAATGAGCTAAAGAGACATTTTTTAAAAGAAGGCATGTAAGTGACCAATAGATATATGAAAAAATGGTCCACATCTTCAACAATCATTGCAAATCAAAACTGCACTGAAATTATCCCACCGCAATCAGAATGGCAGCCATCAAGAACACACCCAAAATAAACGTAGGCAAGGAAAAAGGAGCACTTCCTCTCTGCTGGTGGGCCTGCAACTTAGTGCAAGCACTGTGGGAATCAGTACTGCGGCTCCTCGAAAGGCCAGGCGTGGAAGCAGCACGTGGCCCGGCTGCACCACTCCTCAGTATTCGTCCTGAAGAATTAGAGTCACACCCCAGGGATGCAGCCACCCCCAGGTGTATGGCAGCACAGTTCACAGCAGCCCGACTGCGGAACCAGCCCGAGGGGCTATCACCAGGTGCATGGATTCGAGAAGGTGGCCCGTGTCTACGGTGGCGTCTCATGCAGCCATGGAGAAGAACATCATGCCATTTGAGGAGGATGGATGGGACTGCAGAACATCATGCTGAGATTGAACAGCGCCGGCAGGTTAGGGGTCGTAGGTTTTCCCTCATACGTGGGAGCTGTAGAGAAAAGAGGAAAGCAAGGGGCCTCGGGAGGACGGAAGAGAGCCCCGTGGTGAGAGGAGGGGGCCAGGGCAGAGGTGGAAGGGGACAGTGTGGGTGCGAGGGGTAAAGCAGATCAAGCTGCGCTGCACTCTAGGAGCCTGGGACTACGGATGCCACTGGTGCGCACAATCCTGATGCCGTGACAACCCTGGGGAAGAGGGACGAGGCATGTTATTTGTCTTCGCTGATTCTCTAGAATCCTCCTTTCCTCACACACATGCAAGTTCTGACTGACTGGTTTTCCTTTTACCTGCAGAAGCTCTTCTGAACTTCCTCAGGGAAGGTCTGCAGGCAGCGAATCGCCTCGACCCTTGGCGGTGGAGCTGCTTTTGCATCCCCTTGGGAGGTGGCTCCTGAGTGCCTGACTCCGTGTTGGCCTCTGGCTTATCGTCTGAGGGCTTCGCTTCCTGCCCCGTGGTTTCTGAGGAGTCGTTCCTCTCCCATTAGCTTTCCTGTGGGCACGGTGACGTGGACAGTTTCTGCTGGCTGCCTCCAGTTCCCCTGTGCTGGTCCTCTCCTTGGTCACGTGCATGGCACACCTGCGGAGGGTAGGCTTCACCTCGGCTGCTAAGGCCTTTGAATTTCCTTCTGACCCTCCCAGATGGTCTCTGTCTCTCTGATGATGTCACCCGTCCCCACTAGAGTCCTTTATATGTCAATCATAGTTAATTTGGGACCCCCACCCTGCACTAGGGTCATCTGAGCTGGGTTCTGGCGATGGCCTTCTCTTTTCAGAGGGGGCTTCCCCGTGCCTTCGGATACCCTTTCTAATAAGGTGTGAAGTCCAGAGTCCGGTGGTTTCTGCAGGAGAGCGAGAATCTTACTGTGACTGAGGAGCACTTTAGGTGAAAAACCCCCACGGGAATCCATTTTTGTAACTTGATTTTGAGAGAACTACCTTAGAGAACACTGGTGTGAGAGAGAAACCATTGTCCTGCTGAGCAATTTACAAATCTGTTTCAAAATGTTCTTTCACGCTGTTTCTGCTCTGGTTCGCATGCGTTTTCGTAACGTTGGCAACTTGTATGTATCACTTGGAAACAAAGATTAAGACTCTGTGGCATTACAACATTTTGATAAATATCAGTGATAGAAAAGGACTGAGCGTGGATGATTAAACACATTTCACTTTCACTTTATTTTTTCTGCAGTATTATGTATTTCCAAATGCATGGAGATAGTAAGTCTGAGGGTCAATCCAAAAGAAACAGAACTGCCTGTGTGATCAGCACTCAGACCAAGGGAAGAGCCTCCCTGGCCCCGGGCTTCTTGGCCACCTCCCCCGCCTCTTGCCTGGGCGAGGCCCTGCGTAGACCAGGTATCCTGCGCTGGGCTTCCTGCGGGAAGAGTCCTGTGACCAGCCGGCATCTGTGGGGTCTGCTTTCTCCGTCGGCATGATTTCCGTGAGCTCCTTCCGTGTCACTGCGTGAGCCCTGCAGGAACTGCTGCGTGGTCAACGTGCTACACCTGGGTGGGACCTCCATTCCTCTCTTCCAGGTGGGGTAGCCTCGGGTGGCAAAGGCACAGAGCCAGGACATCCACAGGGGACTGTGCACACTGCAGTGGATGCACTTGCTTCCCCAGGTCATCCTGAGCCCCTGGCAATGTGTCCTTCCTGCCCCAATTCCTGGCAGTCAGCTGCCCTTTGATGATGAAATGAGTGGCAGCGGGGCCCACGGAAGCCGCTGAACCGCCTTCTTTCAGCCCTTTGTCAGCAGGTGTCTGTGGAGCGTCCATGGCTGCAAACACCCAGTGAGCAAACCAGCGCAAGACCTCTGAGCACTGGGCTCTGCGCAGCACTCTTGGCAGGGAGAGCCAATGAAGGATTGATGGAAGGCAAGACACGGAACATGAGAGAAAAGAATTCAAGACCCAGTGTGAGGTTTTGCACCTGAAGGTAGTTGTCGTTTACAGGTAGGAGGAAAACCACAGGAAAGATGCGTTTGCATTTGCAAGTGTTTACTCAAAGATGTCTCCAGGTGCCAAGTGGAGCGTTTCGAGTAGCTGGAGGGATATGCAAGCTGGGGGCCCCTGAGAGGCCCTGGAGGACGTGAGGTCTGAGCGGCCAGCCGGCAGATGTGGATGCAGAGGGCAGGGGGCGAGAGGAGATGGTAAACTCAGAATCTGCACCCAGGCACTGTGGACGTTTGGGTTTGGAGAGATGAAGAAAACCTAGCAAAGCAACCGAGAATCAGGAAGTGGCAAGGTACAAGTGGAGTGGCCTGCTGTGTCCCATGTCTAAGGAGGAGAGGAGAGCAACCCACCATCGCTGCTGAGTGGGAAGATGACATGAGACAGCGCCGGCTTTCAAAGAACCACCTGTAAATTCCACGAAAGCAGCACGAGTCCAGGAAGCAGGGGGAGACCTGGAGGAGGTGGACAAAGGGCACTCAGGCAGGCGATTTCCTGAGAGGGTGAAGTGGCCCAGCACCTGCCAGGGAGATCGGGGGCAAGGGCATCTCGTAGGTATTTCCCAGTGGAGGATGTTAGTGTCTGTATGCTGTGGCACACGATCCAGGGGAAAGGGAAACGGGGGCACACAGAGAACTGTTCCTGCAGGAAGGCCCCTGTGCAGGAGGAGGGACAGCGCCCTGGGCAGAGGGGACCGGTACGAAGCAGGCAGGACACCTCCTGGAACATGACAAGAAAGCAGGAGCCATGGGAGGCAGGCAGATCTCGAGCTGATGCGATGGCTGGTGTGCCCTCTAGGGTGCGACTCAGCCCTCTAATGAGACAGCCACAGGGACCAGCTGAGGGACGCAGAGAGCTGGGCAGCTAGAGGCTGGACCAGGACAGAGCCCTGGGGTGGGTGGAGTGGAAAACTATAGGCACTGTGGATTAAAGGGTGGCCGGGCCCCTTGGGTCCTTTGGTGGTGTCTGGAGATGTGTGATTGTCACAACTTGGGAGAGGGAAGGGTGACTTTGACATGTAGTGAGTTGAGCTAGGGACACCTACCATTCTGCAATGGGCAGGGTGGCCCCACTCCTGTGGCTCAGGGCCAGGCCGCACAGAGAGGGCAGGTGGTGCAGACAGGGACGTGGTCCACAGGAGCCCTGAGACTGCTGCCCTGGAGTGGGCACCATCTGGGTGGAGGGTCCTGAATCTGTGCAGAGCACCAGGGAGCAAGGGCGCAGCTCCATGCCCCTGAGGGTTAGTGAGCATGGGAAGGCTGCCTTGGGTGGTCCACTGACTGTTCCAGAGCTCAGTGTTCCCAGCAAGCTCAAAGGTGATGAACTCTATCTGCAAACCCCCTGTTTCCAGGTGAGGTCACACTCACCATCCACTCTGATGGACAGGTCTCGGGGGACGCCATGAGAATAAGCACAGCTAGTTTTAGCTTATGCCATTATTTAAGTGGCTTTAGACAGAAGGAGGAGCTCAGCTCCTCTCCCCGTGTAAGCTTTGGGGTTTCCTTCATCTTCTTTTTCATTCAGTCATTTTCTTCCCACCCTTCCCACTTCCTGGAGCTGTAAGGCAGACACAGGACCTGTCCCAGGCTTTTTCTGCCATTGCTCTGGAAAAAGGTTTTACTCCCTGGGGTTTTTGAGAGTCTCAGATGCCCGTGGTCCACAGGTGGCCTAGAAAGGTGGCTGCCGTCTTGTTGGTGAGCCCTGACCTGTGGAGCCCAGGGCTGCGCACAGCCTGCCCGTCGGCACCTGGGGCTGTCCCCGTCAGGTTATCCCTGGAAAGGCAGTCCACGCTCAGTGTGTCTGTCATCTAACTAGCAAGTTGGACATTCTGCCGTGGGAAGGGACCATCAGGGCTGGGGACGGTCTCAGGCTGTGCTCTACATTAAGCCCCCTCCCAACATCCCGGGACAACACCTCCCATGCAGAGGGCTGGCATCGTAGCTGGTCCCCTGTCCACTCCCTGAAATCACAACTCCTGCATGCAGAGGACAGTCGTTGGGGCTCCCCCAGGCTCAGAAGGGCAAGGAGGAGCCCTGGGCCCACACCCGTGGGGCCTGGGGTGTGAGGAGCCTCGTACCTCTGGCTCATCTGCAGTCAGGGTCCCTGCAAGTCCAGACCCACTCCCACTTCTCCAGGCCCTTCAGAGGGCTGCGCGCTCTGCCTATCTCCGTGGCGATGGGAAAAACTCTGTTTGTCTAACATTTCTCCCCCTAGGCTTGAGCATTTGTCACATGTTTAACAGAGGTGGGATTAGACCAGCTCGGTTTTCTTTCTTTTTAGTTTTTAAAAATGTTAGAATCGCCATAGGCCCATTAAACTGTTTAAACATCGTTAAATATAGAACTCATGGAAAATGTTCAAGCCACATAGACCCATGCAACCGGCTCCCAGATCAAGACCCAGGAAGCCCCTTGGTCCCTGTCTGCGTCAAGGCCCAGCAGCATCCTCAGGGCGGTCAGGCTCCTGTGCGAGCCTGGCTTTGGGCTGCCGGCTGTTGAGGATGCTCCTGCCACGCTCGGCGAGCAGCTGCTCACTGCTGCTCCTGCTTGCACACTCAGAACTCAGACCTGACCTGGAAGTCCAGCAGCTCACGTCCGCCAGCTTTGGGGAGTGGTGCTGTAGCCGTAGGAACTGCAGGAAGCCACGTCCCCTTGGCACAGCTGGCTTGGAGGAGCCCAGTCTCAATCCCTCCCTGGGGTTTCATGCACAGAGTAGGCAGGCCTTCTGTTGCTGGCAGCCACCAACCCCCTGCCTCAGTTCCCTGCTGTAGGTGACCGCTACTCTTGCTCTGGGGCACATGGTCCTGAGCTGGGGTCATCTGTGGAGACAGATGACAGACAACCCCTGTTGACACTTATGTCTTTAAACAAGTGTCAGAAGTATCTCACAGAAGTTTGGGGATCCCAGCTCTTAACAAATTTTCTAAAACTCTGCCTTCATGCTTACCTGCAAATATGGATGGAGCCGTGAGTTTGTTGGGCTGGATATGGGCTTGGCTTGAGTGACAGCCTTCCATGATGCTCAGTCACAGCTTCTGCCTGACAACTTGAAAAGCTCTCTGATGATAATGATGACCTGGCAGACGGGAGATCCTTGTCCTTCTCCCATGCAGTCAGCCATGGCTCAGGACTCCCACCAGCCCTCTCCAGTAGACTTCGGCTGGACCCATTGGTTCCCCACAGTCAGTGATGGCTGTTGAACCCCACGTGGACCACCACCCACAGCCACGATGCCCCTTTACCTTCTGAACTCTCCCAGCCTCCCAGGCCCTCTTCCCAGAACTGAGTAGAGCAAGCACCACTGGGTTTCCCGGGATTACTGTCTTCTGTCAGGAGACTGGAAATCAGATTCTGAATTTGAGTGTAGGTGTCCCCTGCATATGTCCTGTGAGTGGTAGGATGTTAGTTGTTGGGGAGACAAGATCAGCTAGCTGTGAGCAGGGCCCTGGTGGCTGAGTAACTCACACCCAGTGCTGAGCACCCCATGGTTGACTCCACCAGGAGCCAATGCCTGGTTGGTCTTTCCTTTGGTCTTTAGCCATTACAATGTGAGCTTTAATTTCACTATGAAATATAACTTTATATTAAAGTTCATAGACTCTAGAACATTAGGTACATGGTATTCATTTTTGAAAAACTTCTTGAGAAATGTTCAATAATGGTAATTATTTGAATTTTTAACATTTAATCTTGAAATAATAAGGACTACGAAGCTGAAGCAAGCAGACTGTGAAGGTGACCCGGACAGCCTAGCACTGCTTGGACCTGAGCTTCTGGGCACGCTCTGGCAGGATCCTCTGTCACAGTTGCTTGTGACCAGATGCAGTCTCCAGCCATCCTGGACTTCTTGAATCTGGGTTTGGTGATGGCCCTTATTTAGCTCGCAGCATGTGCTCTTTCTATCTCTGACATAGCTCTTGGTATGCTGGATATGTTCTTTCCTTTTCTTGGGATGAGAAAAGCCAGAAAACTTGTGGACAGATTCTCAAAGGACTGCAACGCTTGAATGATATTTCACATGACCCCTGAGATATTGTTTTCAGAGTTCAATTAAATTTACCAATGAATAATAGTGAGTCCAAGCTTCTAATGCTTTGGGTAAAATTTTCATAACCTTCTCAATTTTATTACTTTATATTTTCTTTTTCTTTTTAAATTATAATTGATTCAATCTTTCTAGAACAATTTCATATTATGATTTTAATGATTCAGTTATCTTTGATTAATTTTTGACTGTTCAGTCATGTGCTGCATAGTGACCCTTGGTCAACAAAGAACTCCATGTGTGAGGGTGGCCGCATGGCACAGCCTGGTCGTGCACCAGCTGCACCCCCTGGGTTTGTGTGCACACAGGTGACGGTCACCGAACCACGGAGTCACCTGAGCACACTCTTCCCACGTGTGGCATGTCCCCATCACCAAGCAGTGACTGGCTGCACTCTGGCATCGTCAGAGCTGACTGCCACCCAGGACAGGTGGTGGCTGGCATGAATGGGGCTCTGCCCACTCAGGGCCTTGCACTGAGGCCCCCTGCTTGTTCTCTCCCTTGTCCTCTCTGTCCCCAGCCTGGCTGCGTTCTAGGCAGCAGTGCACGGCCTCCTCACAAGTGCATGGTGTGCCCAATGCTCAGTCCACTGCGCTGCCTTGTCTGTGTCCCAGGTCCACCTCCAGGTCACCCGATGCTCCCTGTGCTCTTGCAGACACCATGGAGTCTGCTAAATCAACCACCTCTGAATGGACTACTTACAACGTAAGTGCTTGCCTGCATTTTCTATCCCTCCGCAACATACTTTATATATTCTTTCCACTATTTGGACCTTTGGATGCATTAAGTATTAAACCAATAGAATTAGAATCCACACAGAAAGAGCGTCCTGGCAAGTGCCTCTGCTGACCGCCTGATGTCCACGGCTACACACAGCCCAACTCATCTTTACTGCCAGCTCGGCCTTTCATCACTTGGTAGGAATTCAGCTTGCTTTTCACATCCTTATTGAAGTCTTGGAATGTTTCAAAGCTGGGTAATGGTAGGAGTTTTGTTGTTTTTTTTTTATCTTTCAATTAATTTGTTTGGGGGGTACGATTGAATCCAGGGGCATGTAACCACTGAGCCCATCCCCAGCCCTTTTTATTTTTTATTTAGAGACAGGGCCTTACTTAGTTGTTTGGGAGCCTCACAAAGTTGCTGAGCCTGGCTTTGAACTTACAATCCTCCTGCCTCAGCCTCCTGAGCCCCTGAGATTATAGGTGTGCACCACCATGCCCAGCAATAGTTTTTTTTTTCTTTCTTAAGTTAGGTTAAAAAGAAAAAAAAAAAGCCACAAGCAAACTAAACCCAGGACAGACGCACCTTTCCATTACACCCACCTGACACACAAATTTGGTTTTGCACATGCTGTCCTGTAAGCATTGTAAGCTTACCTAACTAGTTTTGATTTGAAGAATGTCTTTTCATAATCCATTTTCTTGGGCCCAGTTTTCTAACAGGTATTTTATGAAATGGGACCTTTTATGGATCAGGTCTGTTTCCTATGTCAGTTACCATGTGAGGTCTTACCGAGATGGTGCATAAGTAAGTCCACAGGACCCAAATGCAAGTCCAGTCTGCGTGGTGGTCCGTCACGCTGCCTCCCGTCCGGGCAGGAGGCTGACACCGCTCAGTTCTCTTCTGTCAGCACGACTCTTCTGGCCACTTCTTCCCCGACTCTGCTGCTTCCCAAGGTGTAGCCTGGGGGACTGGGCAGGACTGCCCCCTGCCGGGCAGCAGGGGGTTCTCTGCTGAACCGTGACTCGTGTACCTAGCGGACAGAGGGTGGCGTGCTTTAAAACACTCCTCGTGCTTCCTGCATTGGACAAACACACAGTGTGACCCATTGTCATAGCACACAGGGGTTTCGACGGCACAAGAGAGAAAGTCTGGACCCTGCTGAGAACGTAACACTGATGCTCCGTGAGAACTTACAAATAATTCTGAGGATCCAGTTTTATTAGTGGGTTATTTCTTCAAAACCTGTTTTTAAATTTATACAGATAAAATGTTTGCTGTTCTGTTCTAAGTTTGACAAAAGCATGGCTCGTGACTATTGGCTATAACCCTAACACCTTAACTCCATGGCGGCAGCCCACCCCTTTTTTGTTCTTCACCAAAGATGGCGCCCCGGGAGCTTCTCTTCCTGGAAGATTGTCTCCCACTGGTGCCAACAGGCACCCAATCCGGTACAAACACCTTGGCTTCATGTCCAGGCCCACCAATAGGACGGCGCCCTGCAGGCCCTGCCTGCCCATCGCACCCCTCCACCCCCCGCCCCCAGCTGAAGTGTATATAAGCCGGTGGCTTTTTGCAAATAAATGGAACTTCTCTGGCGGCGAGTCTCTGTGTGTCTTTTGTTCCTTTCAGTGACCACCTCCAGGAACAAGGACAGATGGTGGTCAGCCCCGGAGTGCCCCTGGAGGCCCATGGCACTCAGCCCAGGCCCTGCAGGTCTCAGAGAGCCAGGTGTGTGGCCTCGTGACACGCAGCCTCTGGGGCCTGCCGCCTCACCACAGTGCCTTTGGGGGTCGTGTGTGCTGCGCGTGCCTACGACGTTGTTGAGCGGTGAGTGGATTGCATCTGTTCTGACCCTTTCTGACCTTCCTATTGCTATTTGGTGTTCCCTTGAGTTGGTGTGTCTGCAGTCGGCGTTCACCTAGTTTATACTCAGGCCCATTCTGACTTTCTTTCGATCGTTTTTGCAGGGTAGACACAAGTCCAGCCTTTGGTAGGCCTATGGTGAGTGTTTTCTACAGACAGAATGCTATTGGGTCTTCTTTCTCAGAGTAATCCAGCAATCTCTTTCAGTATGTTTAGATGACTTTCATTTGATCTCATTATTAAGGAAAATGTGTTTGAGTTCACCGTTTCATGACTTTCTGGCTGAGTCTGGTTTTTGCTCCTCTGACCACTTCCTTGTCTTTCTCACCTCTGGAATGTTGACAGTGACATGCGCCCTCCTACGGCGACATGCACCCTCCTATGGCAACATGCACCCTCCTACGGCGGCATGTGCCCTCCTACACTGACATGCGCTCTCCTACACTGACATGCGCCCTCCTACAGCAACATGCACCTCCTACACTGACATGCGCCCTCCTACGGCGACATGCATTCTCCTGCAGTGACACGCGCTCTCCTGCAGTGACATGCACTCTCCTGCAGTGACATGTGCTCTCCTAATGGCTGTTTCCCTGAAGAACCTTGACTGACTCAGGAGAGTTTGCAGCAACGTGGGTTTTGAGCCTGCGGCCCTGGCTGCCTGGTGGGCAGAGGCCCTCCTATTCTGTTATTGGTGACACTTCTCAGACTTTCTAACGTCCCTCCTGCTGCTGGGAAGAGACTCTGGATTTTAGCTGCCATCCCAGGCACACAGCTCCACGTGACGGTCCCACCCTCAGGGTGAAGCTGTGAGGCAGTGGAGAAGGAAGCGGGCTTCATCAGTGTCTGGGTCTGCCTGCAGCTGGGGGCTTCCTCCTGTGACTCCTGATGCATGCAGTTGCTCTGCCACTGGCTGGAGAGGCCCAGAGGGGGCGAACAGGGAGGAAGGACAGGCTTCCTGGAGTTGTCCTTTCCCTCACTGCTGTGCAGGGTCCCAGTGCTTGGGTCTGAGCTGAAGATACAAGAAACACGTAAAAAGGGACAGACAGAAAAGCCAGGGACACTGCCAGGCTGTGGTCCTTTGGCACCTTGGTTTTGGGGTGTTGGTAGCTGCTCCCTGCATTTCCACAACCATGTTCACTTATGCTTTGGGGTGTCAACAATCTGCATAGGCTCCCTGCTTTTTGGGTGTAACCAGAAACTTAAATCCTTTATTTTAAAAACATCATTTAGCAATTTGGAATTATTTTCAAATGTAAATCGATGAGTCACTGAGTATTATTCTAAATGAAGAATGCTGTCTTGCTTCTAAGGGAAACTCATGGAACGTGTTGAGTGTGGGATGAGAGGAGCCTTTTCCCCCCAGTTTTTATAATGCCACCATCAGTGTAGTGATTCACCCAAACCAACCATCAAACATCAACAGCTTTTATCTACATTTGGAACTTTTCTAACTACAAAGAGAAAATGAGAGACAAATTAGTGTAGAGGCAAGTAATTAATAATTAATGCTTAATGCACAAACCTTGAGCAGGCATTTGGAAAACTTGAAAATCCACTCTTGAATATTCAGAGAATCCAAGTACAAACATCCAATTCTGCAAGGAGAATGAAATGCACCCCCAGGCTTCACCTCGGCAGCCTGGGAGCGGCGGGCAGAGCAGTGGACGCCAGACAGCTCCCACCTGCCTTGAGAAGACTGACATGGCCACCACTTCAGCTGGCACAGGGCTGGGTTTGGAGCCATGGTGGCCCTGCTCCGCCGACATCCGGAGGGTGGATGCCAGGAAGACCTTGGCCTTGCAATCACCATGTAGCCACATGCCCAGCTACTTCCAAAATAAATGAATAGGAACTTGGAAACTAACAGAAGCAGCTTATGATCTGCACCCTCTGCAGCCTCGGAACCTCTGGAATTCGTGCAGTGGCAAGAAGGTGCTGCTCACGTTCTCCTTGGACAGGCGCGAATGCACTCCTGGCTTTGGATCTGCTGCGGTTGGTACTGCGGCTATGCATGAGTCCTCCTAACTTTAAATTGTAGTAATAAAATAATTGTACTGCGTGTCCAATTGTGAAGTTCCCTGTCTGGACATAAAAAACAGGACCAGAGATTGTAACCAAGGAAACGGAATTAGGTTGTGCCTTCTTGCTAAGTTGGTGTGATGGGAAGGTCGGCCCAAGCCTTTGAAAGGAGCGTGCTCACCTGGAGCACGCCTGTGAGATCAGGGCAACTGAAGGGGCAAAATCGATGAGAAAACCACTTGAAGGTCGAACCCTGACCCAAGCCACAGCGGAGCAGATGGGTTTGCTGGACACTGTCCCTGAGTGTGCTAGGCAGACAGTCCTGCCCCCGTGCCCCTTGTCTCCACCCCAGCTGCTGGGAGGTCCTTGACACACTCCCAGGGCCACCGGGCGTGTCCAGGCTGTGGCCGTCTGGGATGCCTCTGGATCCCTCACCATAGGTTTGGTGGACACGCAAAGCTGTAAGTGCCAGGGAGAAATCCCCGCGGGGCTGCCTTTGGCCAGTGGCAAACAGAAGCCCCGGGTCAGCACACAGAAGGACCGGGGAGGCCTACCTGGTGGCTCCCTAGGCACCCCGTGCAGGGAGCCCTTGTTCTTCTGAGAGGGGGCCAGCTGTCACACAGGCTCCTTCCGTCTTCCTTCCTGCACACCCTCGTGCTTCCTGTCTTGGCCAGTGGCACCAGTTCTGCAGGAACCCTATGCCCGTCCCCTCCATGACCAGCTGCTCCCACGCCCCACATGTGGACTCACCATGTGGCTGCTGGTCTCAGGTTAAATATGGTTCCCGGGATGCTTTCCTGACCTTCTCTGAGCAGCCCTGCGTGCCACAGCCTGTGACACCACCTGCCTCAGTTGCAGCCCTTTACAGCCACCAAGGCAGGGCCACGGGATGTCCTCCTATTTCCTGCTCCATCTGCAGCACTGGACACTCACTGCTGATCCACAAAGTGGCCATGCAGCAGGAACCTGCCTAATGTGCACAGATGGCCTCTGGACATGGTTCAAGCCCTCCCTCCACGCCCACAGGAGCACTGTCCTCCACCCCGCGGCAGAGAGACCACTCGACCCCAGTCCACCCCAGGCGTCTCCATGCAGCTGCCCGGGTTCTGTGCCTGACCTGGAGTCCTGGCAGGGTGCCTGACACCCGTCAGTGGCTCCTCCTGCCTGGGCTCCTGGCTGGTGTTTGCAGGTGCCTCTGTCCATCTGGCTCTAGGTCTGCTCCGGTTCAGTTTCCGGAAGACCCCGCTAGACTCCACTTCTGGGCTCTCTGATCTCTCCGAGCTGCATGCGGAGCTCCGTGTCCCTGCTCTGCTCGCTCCACACCTAGTGCTTGTCCCTCAGCCCCACTGAATTCCCGGAACATGGTCCATTTGTCCTCTGGGAGGCGGTTCTCAGTCCTCGCACACATCTCTCCTGGCCTCTGGATGGGCTCAGTGGGCACTAACCAGCCTCTGGGTTGAGGTCTAGTCCAGGTTAGCAGTGAATTGGGAAGAACAGGTGTGATCCTGGGACACGTGTCAGGTCTGGGCTCCTGGTGAAGTGGTGCTAGTGTGTCTCAGTGATGTGGCGGCGTGTTCCCAGGAGTGGAAACATACTTCCCCTGAGAGGACATGCTGGGCTCCGTGGGGACATGCAGACCTCCATCTGAGGTCAGTACCAGGGGGGTTGGAAGACCAGAAACATGGGAGCATTCTGCCACTTCTAAAACCAGGTGACTGGCTTTGGAATGGAGTCATGGGCTCCCATCTCTGTCCTCACACCTCGGATGACATGGGGCATGGCCAGACAAAACGGACAAGAAAGCACCTGCTCAGGAGCTGGGCACTCTGAGTGCAGGGCCCGAGGGGCACTGCCCTGGACAGAGCTCCCATGCCCGTCCATGGCCTGCTTGTGAAACATTATGGGTGGGGGAGAGAGGCAGCAACCGCACAGGGCCCAAGACACAGGGATCCACGTGCCAAGAGTCAGGGGGAGGGCAGTGGCCAGGAGTCCACAACAGGCCAGCTTGTGACTGGACCCCGAGCAGGGCTGTCCCACTGGGCACTCAGGACCTCTTGGCCATCACAGGGACAGAAGCCTGAACAGGCAGCTTCTGCAGGAGTGTGTGGCGGGCTCCACGAGGAAGACGGGGGGCTCAGGAAGCCCCTGATTCTGGCTGCAGCAGGCTTGAGGCCAAGGCGGTAAGAGCTGCTGAGCTCTGAGGATGGCCTGTCCATCAGATTGACAAGGAGGACGTGCTGTTAGTTTCTCAGAGTCCCAGGTGTCATCATGAGTGAGCCAGAGGCTGACAGCCAGCAGGGCAGCAGGGATGGCCGGGACCCCCACACACTGCGTAGTCCTGGAGAAGCTGAGGGAGGCAGGCGCTGTGGGTGCCAGGCCTGTCCTGCTGCTCGCAGGTGCTGACTGCTGGCGGCCCTGGGAGGCTTGGCTTCCTTCTGAAAGCCATGCCTACAGCCTGAAGGCCTCAGTTACAATCAAACCGTGACGCTGGACAGCGAGCACTCCTGCTCTATCCCCTCCATCTGATGTAGATTTACTTCTGCTTGGTGAAAGAGAACGTGGTCCTGGATGGAGTGGGAGGCGGAATAAAATTCTCAGGGCAGGACTGTGCCTGGACTGACCTTGGTGTGTGCTGTCTGACCTTGGTGTGTGCTCTCTGTGTAAAGATTCCCGTTTGCTAGGAGGCACTCACAATTTCAGGCGTATTTCATATTTAATAATGGAGTTACTGGCACAATGTATATTCTAACAAGTAGGCTCCTTTTAGATTTTTCAGCCATGGAAATTCAAATGAGTAAAGGATGTGTTTACTTCTAGAGTGAGTTTAAATGATGTCAAATGCGCCAAACCATTAGCTAGAAATTCTGAGCTATCTTATAAATTTTGACTCTTCATGGTAGAGAAAGCAGTATACCTATCAATGCTAAAGACACACAAAGGACCAAGTGGTTTTATTGATTCCTTTACTCCTTTTCTTTGAGGTGGCCTCTCCCTGTGCTTCCCAGGCTGGTTTTGGAGACCTGGGCTCAGGCCTCTTCAGGTCGTCTTCCCACCTCAGCCTCCTGAGCAGCCGGGATCACAGGCGTGCACCATCCTGTCCCATCCGCTTTCCAATAATGGCTGAAAAAGACAAATTTTCAGATTGTTTTTCTTCCGTCACTGGGGATATTGATAGTAAAAAGGTTCCTCAAACCATAAAAATTTGCAAAGAGCTTTAATTTACCTTGTGTCAACACTGGTAGTAATATTTTTATGTCCTAAGAAAGGCAAGGATATCACGCTGACCAGGCAGAAGTTCAGGTCGTACTCTTTCTCCCACCATCCTCCTCTTCCTTCTGCGTAAGCCTGTGCCAGCCAAGACGGTGGCTGCTGCAGTTTCAGGCCACCAGGCTGAAGACCCTAGGCACGCCCACACACTCCTGCATATGGCCCAACTTACTTGTCTGCAGGCGTTAACCCTCATTCACGCACCGAAGGAGGCCACGTTCCTGCAGTCGCTTGAGCAGGCAGGTGGTGGGAGCGCTTCATGCAGATTATTCCCGACAATCCCGAGGTGGTCCCTCTGAGGTGTGAGCTACAGGGATTGACGGCCGTGTCTTTTGCAGCACACCTGGAGGAATAATGGGATCAGGGCCTGGCCAGCCGCCCATCCTGTGCAACACCAGCAACAGAGAGGTAAGCTCAGCCCAGTGACTCTCTTCCTGGACTTGTTTCCCAGGGAACATTGGGAGGGTAGTTCCTTGGCCAAGGCGAGTTTGAAGAAGGACGTGAGCTCTTGTGGGAGGAGCACAGTGGGAGGGACGGCTCAGCTCTGCCTCTCTGGGCCCTCCATCCTGGGGCTTGTGGTGAGGGATAAAGCCCCTGGAGGGGTGCTAAGGAATCCAGTAGTGGGGGTGACATTTCAGAGCTCTTCAGTGAGCAAGGAGGAAGGAATTCAGCATGCCAGAAAGACGAGGAAAATGGGAAATTACCTGCATTCACTCAGGATGTGTGAGGAGTCGGGACAGAGCAGACTTGGTATGTGCACAAACGTTTAGGTGGATTTAAATAAATAACAAAACACTGTATGCAACAAAAGGTTATTCTGTTAAAGAAAACCAAGTGTTATTTATAACTGAGTATTAGCCTAAAAGGCCTCCTGTTGGGTTGTCTTAATTTAATATAGAATTTTTAAGAAGGTATAAAAATATGTGGATGCTAATTCACAATAAGGGATGGATAGGGAAGAACAGAGTATATCAGGTAGAGGGGAGTGAAGGGAGGGAAGGGTGTGGGGCAGGAGGATAGTAGAGTGAAGCAGACATCACCACCTCATGTGGATGATGACTGCATGGCCGTGTGATCCTGCAATATGTGCAATCAGAAAAATGAGAGGACACTCCATTTATCTACGATCTATCAAAATGTATAAATGTATTCTGTCACCTACAACTAATCAGAACAAATAAAATTAAAAAATTAAAAATTAAAAATCTAAACATTTAGATACTTTAACCTTTTTAGGATAGTTTTTAGATCTGGACTTGGCTGGCTGGGCAGTGCTACGGCTGCATGCTGTGAGGCTTGCTGGAGAAGCAGCTGGACTCCCTCTAGGTCGGGCCTGGTACTGGGTGCCCTCCCGGGGTAAGGGAAGGAGGCTGTGGCCATCCACGCTGGGTGGGTTAATTAACCTGCCTGAACCTCAGTTCCTTCAAGTGGAAAATGAAGGTGACCACATTTCCTACCCTGCTAGACAGTTGTGTGGATAAATAAAATGTGTGAAGTCTCAGAATTTTGAAAGGGTGAGGGCAGGTCTGGCCTCAGACCCTGAAATAAGAGACAACACACCAAAGACACTTGAGAAAAAGTGCAGGGCCACACACAGAGCCATGGATGAGAGCCTGTTGGCCCAAGCTCAGCGACTCGCCCTGGCCAGGCGTGAGGCCAGGAGCCCTGGAGAGGAGGAGGCGAGCAGGCTTCACATAACTGTTCTTAAAGAACTGGGCAAATAAAATACTGACAGACTATGAGCAGGCAGTACAGAAGGAAAATCTGTGTGGCAGTGGCTCCTGCCTGTGATCCCAGCAACCTGGGAGGCTGAGGCAGGAGAATCGCAGGTCCGAGGCCAGCCTGGGCAATTTAAAAGACCCTTCTCAAAACAAACAAACAAAAATAAATAAACAGGAAGGACTGGGGGTTGTATCTCAGTAGAGTACTTACCCTGGGTGTGCAAGGCCCCGCGGCTCAGTCTCCACTATGGTCAAAAGAATAAATAAATGAAAGAATAAAAAGGGCACGGAGCTCCCACCCCACCCAGTTGAAGGAAGTCGCCCTTCTCTCGGTGTCCTCCTGCTGGGGCCATTCTCCTTATTCCCAAGTATCCAGACCCCAACCGATCTCTGGCTTTCCTGTTCAGTAAGTGTATTTTTTTCCAACAAAAGGAAAGGCGTGCCATTGATCACCACCCCCTGAGTCGATTTCCTCTGCCACCTCGTCTGTGGACACCCTGGCCTGCTTTCGTCCCACCTTGGATGGGCCTTTGTCCCTGGGATTCTGATAAGCAGGACGGGCCTTTGTCCCTGGGATTCTGATAAGCAGGACGGGCCTGCGTCCCTGGGATTCTGATAAGCAGTTTTGCAGCTGAGAGCATCGCTGCGCCTGCCTCCCGTGTCCTGTGGCTTTGCACCTGGGGGTGGTTTCTGGGCCCCAGGCTGTGAGCACCCGCAGCTCTGCTAGTTTCCCAGTTAAAGTCCCTGCTGGCTTTACCGGTTTACACCCTCCGCAGGTTAAGCTCTGGTTTCTCCATATTTTAGCCCATTTAAATTGTTGCCAATGCTTTGGGTGGCAAATACATTGAAAAATATTTACTAAAATTTTAAAATAGATAATATATTAATAACACACTTCTGTGGTTCCCGGATCTGAAAAGCATTCTGACACACCTACTAAAATCCTTCGTTGCTCTCCTGGAGTCAGTTAACTCAGAGTCTGGGGCCGGTGTGTGGAGACCCTCCCTGCAGCCTCACTGCAGGCTGTGCTCTGGTTGTTCCCAGATGCTGGCTCTGTTCCAGGTCTCCGCCAAGGGCTGGGTCGGCTCTTTGTGCTCCAGTACCAGCCTGTCCTCTTGGTGGGGCTTCCTGTCGCACATCAGTGTCCACATCTCCAGGCTCTCTGTCCCATTTCCCTTGACCGATGTAGCTGGTCTGTTTTCCCAAGTGAATTTTATAATTAGCAATTTTAAAAACCACTGCTGCTTCATTAGAAGGCAGTTATGCCCCCTCCTGGACTTCTGCAGGGTGCGGGATGTCCTGCACCCTGGGTCTCCTAGCCAAGGGGCGGCCTGAGGTTAGGGTCCTCCTTCCAGGAAAGGCCTGCACTGCCTGGGGTGTGGACTGCCCAGGTGAGGCTGCTGGAGGGTGTTGG
>JAJEJO010001539.1:128822-173906 GCA_020662805.1 Glaucomys volans
AGTGCAGTTTATATGTGCAATATTTTGTGGAAAAGGACAAGCTCAGTACTCATTACTGTTAAAATAGTAACAAAAAGTCTTTATCAACCTTGAAATAATATGTTGCTGTCCAATAGAAATCATGCACATTATGCTTGAGTGACATTCGCTGGTCTTATGACCTTATGTTCTGCAAGGGTCCTCAGGGGTCTCCTTGCACATGAGCCAGGGATAGAGGCAGGCCATCCCCAATATTGCTCTCCCGTTCCAGACATCGCCGGAAATGGAGAGCTCGCCGCCTGCAGAGGCTGCTTATTCCGTTGGACTGCTCTGAGGCTTGGGAGGCATTGCTCATGCTGACTGCAAACTGGCTTCCTGAGCTGTACCTGCCATGCCTGCTCAGCCTGGTTACCTCATGGATGGCCTGGCCTGTTTCTGGGGGTTGGTGCTTGGCCACAGAGGCTAGCCACCTCTCCCCGGCCCTGACTTGGCCTCTCAAAGCTGCCAGCTCCTTGCTTCTGCACTTACTCCCAAGACCCAGTTCTCAGAAGCCTCTATCACGATCCATCAAACTTCTCACTCTCATTTTGAAATGCAGAAGCAGAACCAAACACAACCTTCCAGATAGTTCTATGACATTCTATTCGTCTTCACTGAGACCAATAGTAATTCTCACCCAGAGTAACACAGAACATTTTCCGGCTACCTTTGGGTGCTTTGCAACTCAAGTTTGAATATACATAGGTTTGCATGTGTGTGTGTATACATATGTACACATACATATACGTATGTGCACATTACATATTTGGTACAGGGGATTGAGTCTGGTGGGCACTTCACCATTGAGCTACATTCCAACCTTTTTTATTTATGTATTTAGTTTTGAGACTTTAGTTTTGGATCTTGCCAAGCTGCCCAGTCTGGCCTCAAACTTGCGATCCTCCTGCCTTAGTCTAATAAGTCATTGGGATTGCAAGCATGAGCCACCTTGTCCAGTTGAATTCAGTGGGGTTTAAATATAAATTTCACATTTAATTCTGAAAAATATAATTTTATATCATTCACATCATTTTCCTCCCACTCAGCTCTTCTCACTGTGAACTGATACACTTGAGATCACGGAAGGTGCTGGCACCAGGTTAACTGTGTCTCCCGACTCCTGTTGGTCCAAGTCCTAATCCAGGTCCCCAGGCACATGATTCCACTTGAAAACAGGGTCTTCACAGATGCAGTAAAGTGAAAACTGAGTGATTTGGAAGAGAGGGCCTGAATCCACCATGACTGTACCTTCCTAAGAAGCAGGAGATTGCAAACAGACAGACGGAGGTGTCCAACGACAGAGATCACAGGAAGGCAGCTACGAGCCAAGGAAAACCTGGATTGCTGGCACCCTCCTGAAGTGGCACAGGCAGGAAGGGCCCTCCCCTAGAGCCTTGGTCAACTCCGGAACAGCGAGAGTGCATTTCTGTCCTCCTCTGTCGCCTCTCTGTCCCCTCTCTGTGGATACTCTGTTGCAGCCCCCAGGAGACTAACATGCAAGGTGAGAAAAAAGCCAGCAACCAGGAGATCATCCAGGAGAGACAGCTGTCGTGCACGAATCCAGACAGGCTGCTGCTGGGCGCTGAGGACAGGAGAGTGGACACACTGCTCAGTCAGGGAGTGTCAAGAGACAGTATGTCCTGGGCCCTGACTGGCTGCTGTGAGGGGGAGAGGAAAGGTCTCAAGGCCCTCACCTTGCCTGGAAACGCCTCCAGCTCACGCAGCAACCTCTGGGGAAGGGCTTGCTGGTCTACTCTGGGGAGCTGAGAGACACCTAGGGCTCTTCCAGGGCGGGGTTCACACAGAGCGCCAGACGCAGGAGCGAAAGGGAGTGTGTTTCCAAGCCCTGCGTCCATTTGAGCATGGGGTGGGCCTGGGGTGGACGGCTGTGGACACGGGTGGGCCTGGGATGGATGGCTTTGGACACGGGTGGACCTGTGGGGATGGCTTTGGACACGGGTGGACCTGTGGGGACGGCTTTGGACACGGGTGGGCCTGGGGTGGATGGCTTTGGACATGGGGTGGGCCCGTAGCTGGACATCTTTGGGAGCAAAGTGCCTCGTTTAGCCCAGTCGAGCCGTGAGGCTGCCCCTACGGGAACGGCGTCCCCGACATTTCTGACATTGCTACACTCACAGAAATTCACATATGGACTCACTGGGTTAAGTGGGAGGGTGTAGGTTGTCCATATAGTGCCTGGTGAAAAAAAAAGTCATTATCCACATTACAATTGTAATGTAACAGTGAAGAACAATTTATTAAGTGAAATACTAAATGCCGAGTTTGCAAAAAGTTTCCAATAAAAGACTGCAAAGCATTAATCTAGAAACTTCAACTTGCACCATAAAAATATGCATTTAAAATACCTATATGAAAAGTGTTACCAATACTTCAAAATCTTCATAGTTACATGGAAAAGTTTTGTTCAAGCAATTAGGTATAAACCTTTGTTTTAGATATTTTTACAACCATAAGAAGATTTACAACATTGTGTGATATTTAATACAATTATTTCACTGGTCAATGTCATGTTGACAGTTCTGTGTGATGCGGATCAACTTCAAATCCAGCTGGACTTTTGCATATAAAGTGTTTCAACCTAGTGATGAAGCTGTAATTTTCAGAGAATCGGAACTGTGGGAGAAGACAGCAAGGTGCACGTCAGCTGGTAAGTGGGAAAGTGCCACTTGCATGCAGGGACAGCCTCAGTGCCACTTCTGGGTGCAGTCCATGAGGCTGCATGCCTGGCTGTTCCTGGCCGTGTGTCCACATAGGCAGCCTGGGGTAAGAACTCCTCCCTGTGGAGCCGTGGTCTGCTCTGCACATGGCTGGTGAAGTGCTTGCTCCCCCTGGCAGAAGAGTCCCTTGTCTTGAGAGTGTGCCACGGCAGTGCCAGTGTGCCTGTGTTCACCATGGGTCATCTGCCTGGAGCACTGGAATGGAGCACCACGATGCCCACTACCATGGACCACTAGCAGTCATGGGTCACTGGCATGGACCACCTTCAAGTCCTCACATCTTGCTCTGCTTTGGTGATCTCCAGAGAGGCATAGGAAGGGCTTCCTGGCATCAGAAGTAGTTTATCTGGGGACATTGGTGCCCCAGGTCCTTCCTGTGTACCACATGGCCGAGGATGGGGGCCCCTCATCCCACCTGGGACCTCCTTACCACTGGTCTGGAGAGGTCGAGGTGGTGTGGGGGACAGCTGGCCTCCAGCAGTGCACTGGGGATGTTCATCCTCACCTCCGCTCGACTGGACCGTGAACCTGGGGCTGTGGTTCTTCCCCACGAGTTGCCATTAAGAGAGAAGCAGACCAAGTTTCTGCTGAATCATTGTCTTGGCGATGGGGAGGGACTGGCAAAATCAGCAAAAGAACATTGAAAAGACACTGGGGATCTTGTAATAGTTCTGGCAGCAGATTTAGGGACATTCCCAAGTGCTCTGTTAAACCAGCAGATTGAGCCACTGAGCAAATCACTTTCCAGTTGGCAGATTCATTAGCAGTAGCTGCCAGCAGAGTCCGTCCTGCTGTCCATGCTGCACTTGCCATGTCCCCACTGGTGTCAGCTGCAGCTGCTGAGCTGTGACCCTGCGCGGGACGGAGGGTGCAGGGAACTCTGCTTGCTTCTTCTCAGGGCGCTCATTTTAAATTCACACAATTGTTTTATGTTGTCCTCTCTGCATTTTCTTACTTACCTAAGTCACCTCCCTTGGGCCCCAGGTTTCCTCTTGAGCGATGTTGAATCGGCAAGGTTATTGTGAGGATTGAAGGAGATATAAAACACAAGCAAAGAATATCAAACTGCAATTAGAGGAGTCTTCACAAACACTCAGGCAATAGAAGAGGACAAAGTCGCTTTATGGAAACTTCCTTGAGCTAGAAGAAGGTCTGAACCTAATCACTAGAACATTCTGTGTACTTAGGGGATTCTATACAAAATCAAAACCTCTGACATGTAATCTCCCAAAGCTATTGAATTTAAACAAAAAGAATAAAAATGCAGTGATCAGCTAGGCAAAATGACCAGGTCACTTACAAAGGAAAAAGCCTGTTAGAGTGACGTCAGACTTCAAGAGCAGCACTCCATGTCAAAAGAGAACAGAGCAGCATGGTCAAGATTTTCAAAGGAGCATGAGAGCGTAGCTCAGGCCCAGCTGAACTGAGTCAAAGATGAAGGACTAGCCGCAGATGTGAAGGTCTCGTTCTCATGGACCCGTCCTGACCAACTCACTGATGAAAACAGCCGGAGGCCCTGGCGTGAGGACGGAGGGCACACTCAGTCACACGACTCATTGACTCGTCTGCAGAATTAACCCTCCTGATGGAGATAAGGACAGCACTGTAGGTGAAGCTTGTAAAAAGCCTCGTTAGGGTGGGCCAGAGGTGTAAAGTGAGAAACGGGCTTCAAACACAAGGACGGCTACTCACTCAATCTTGCTTACAAGGAAAAGAAAAATTAAGCCACAGCAATTCGATTGGAAAAAATACAGTACACTTCTTTAGCAATCCCATAAAACCCACCCTCTCTTAAGGTGCTTGTGCGAATGCAAAATGGTGCAACACATCAGGGTGAGCTGGCATTCAAGAAATCTCCTGTGCATTACTCTGACCCCGAGACCCAGGTGCTGTTCGTGTGCGAGGCTGTGACCGAGCAGTGCTCATGGCTGCAGGGACATGGCCTGACTCCGCGTGGCTCCAGGATACATGGTGAGGTGCGGACAGCGACGTGGATTGTGGTGCAGAAGGAGCACTACCTTCTATGGAAAACCCCAAGCTGACCACCTGATGAACCAGGATGGAAAGAGGGAGAGGGGACAGGGACACAGGAGGAATCAGAATATTCATCTTGGCATCAGGTAAACATATTTTAAAATAAGTTCTAATAAATTACAGTGCTTTAAGAAGAAATAATTAAAAATTAATCCCTAAAATAATAAACTGATTCAATCTAATCTATCTTGGTGGCAATATTTAAAAGAAATTATTTCAAGGAAGAGTGAGATATTGCATAAAACACAAAGCCTTGAATTGGGTTCATTGATCAGACAGCGGGTGTTGGCAATAGTGTTGCTCTTCCAAGACTCTTGATGCTGTGGGGTCGAAGCTAAGTGGTTGATGATCTTAATAAAATGTGCTGGTCTTAGCCAGAAAGTTGCTCCTGCTTCTGGAATGTGATATAATGATTACCTAAAGTGTTTATGGATTTATAGCAAATGATTCAGTAACTACTGCCTCATTTAAAGCATATTTGGATGACACATTTTACTTAGACCTCTCTCTTTTGGGAGTTCTTATATAATTTAAAAACTGCCTTCCCTATAGGTCGCTTATTTATATAGCAATTAAGTTTCCCAAATGAGAATAAAAATAAAGCTATTTCTTTATCAAATCATGGCAGGTATGCAATTTAAAATTACCAAGCTTCACATTTTTATGCTAAAACTTTGTGTTAAGAAAGAGGTTGTTTTCCTTAACTTGAAGAAATATTTGATTGGAACAGACATTTCCCTCACAAATGTCAATGTAAGTCCCTTTGGTAAGTGCCCACATGGAAACCAGGCAGCCTGTGGAACTTGTCATGACACCTGACGATTCCCTGGATGTAATGGAAGGTCGACAGTTCATTCTTGATATAACAGTATTCATAGTCAAAACCTAGACATTGAGATAACCACCTAGTATGCTAAATATTTCATTGTCTCGTACTGAATATGCTCAACTGCAGAACTGACTTATTCCTAAATGAAAAAAATGCCTTATTTTTGTGGTTGAGGGACAATCTAACAGGGGCACAAACAGCCCCAAACCGAAGTAGGAGGCTCTGAGTTTACTCCAGGTTTTTCTAAATATCAGCTCTGTATGTGTGGGTAAATTGTATGATCATTCCGTGCCTGTTTTCTCATCTGTAAAATGAGGATAAAAATATCATCTATGTCATAGTGTCATTAAGTTAATGCATGAAAGTGTCTGGAACAGTGGCTAGAATGAAATAAGCTCCCTATGGAAGTTTGCTTGGATAGTGGTGATTGTGATGGTTACGATGATAGTGTTGTTGGTGATGTTTAGTGTTGATGATGACGGTGGGAACCATGATGATGTCGGTGTTGATAGCAATGATGGGGTTCATGATGATGGTGTGATCACGATGGTGTTGATGTTGGTAGTGATGGTGATGTTGGTGATAGTGTTGATGGTGGTGGTGTTGATAGTGATGGTGGTGGTGATGGTGGTGGTATTGATGGTGGTGGTGGTGATAATGGTGGTTATAGTGTTGATGGTGGTGGTGATGATGGTAGTGATGGTGATGGTGGTAATGGTGGTGATTTGGTGATAGTGTTGATGGTGGTGGTGATGATGGTAGTGATGGTGATGGTGGTAATGGTGGTGATTTGGTGATAGTGTTGATGGTGGTGGTGATGATGAGGGTGGTGATGATGATACGTTGATGATGGTGGTAGTCATGATGGTGATGATGGTGACAGTTATGATGGTGCTCATGGTGATGCTGCTGGTGAGGATGGTGATGGTGAGGATGGTGAAGGTTGAGGATGAAATTGAGGATGAAGGTGAGAATAAAAATGATGGTGATGTTGATGAGCGTGGTGAAGAGGATGAGGATGAAGATGTTTCTCGTGAGGATTTTTTCTGTTTCTAGACGATGCTCACTCTGTACCTGAAGTGGCGTAGTATCTGCTCTCACCTGAGCATATCTTCCCATGTACTTTAAGTCATCTTAGGTCACTGACCACTTGACACCATGTAAATGTGATGAGAACTTTCGCTTTGCTTAGGGACAAGCAACTAAGACTAGTTTACGTGCTTAGGACAGATGCAATTATTTTTAAGAATGTTTCTCATTCTCAGCTGCTGACTCTGTGCATGTGGAGGTCAGCACATGATGTGACTAGTGAGGCAGAAAGGCCAGTGGGGCTCTATGTGACTCTGCTGAGCATGTCCCAGGCAGAGGCAGACCTGTCCAGCTTGTGCATTTCTGCTGCAGTGGTTCCTGGCCTTCTCTAGGCATGGAGGTCCCCTGACAAGTTTGCACAAAGTGGACATTCGAGTTCCTTCTGTTGGGCTGGGGTGAGGCCGGTGCATTGGAATTTCCCCAGCTTGACAGATGACTGCAGATGAAGGGAGCCCGGGCTGCTCCCTCTGTGTGGAGGAGCTTGACTCCCAGGGCGCGGTGCCTGCCTCCTGTGCGTGATCCCTGTGCCTCAGCCCCCTCCCCTACTCCACTCTAAGTCGAGATCCGAGGTGCTTCCTTATGTGGACATCCACCTGAAGACTCACTGAACCTTAAATACAGTTGCACAGCTTGCGTGGGAGGGAGATGCAGAGAGAAGGGAGTTGGGGAAGGTGGTGAGGGCTGTTCCCTGACTGGATTTCTGTGTTGTCAGCACCACAAAAGTACCTTAGCAACTGCTGCCCAAGTGCACACTTGAGAAAAGCATCAGTAACAGGACAGGAGAGGAAGCACTTGGCCCCATCATGAGGGTGGCCACCCCAGGCAGGGAACATCAGTGGGTACTGAATTACCAGGTGAGCAAGTGAAGAGAGGCAGGACACAGACAGTCCCCACTGTGTCCCACAAGATACTAGCAAACGGCGACTGGGCAGGGGTTGTTTTATATAGAGAAACCAAGACCTCTTGGCATGGAAGCCACCCCAGCTGACATCCTAGCGATGGGTCACCTGCCTCCTGTGTGACACTGAGAGCAGCCAGCAGCCCACCATGACAAAGCACCTGCCCCGCACTCTGGAAAATGTATGTGCCAAACACAAAGATCCCAAAACTTCTGAACTAAAGGAGACGCAAAGGCATGACTGGTGACACTCATGACTTGAATTTTATTTTGCCATGATGGACACTTGGGACCATTGAGAGAATCTGAAAAGACTGTGGACCAAAAACAAAGTTGTTTTAGTATTTTCCCTTATTTTGCCCAGTGCATGTGGGCAGGTATGATTGCTTATAGGAAATTTGTGCTGAATAATTAAGTATTCAGAGAGCAAATGAGGTGGAATGCCAATGATTGCGAAATATGGCTCAAGGGCGGCGTAGAACTTCTCTGCACTATTCCTACAACTTTCCATAAAGTCTCAAATTACTTTTAAGAACCACCTATCTGAGCAGCAATGGGTAGTGAATTCTACCTAACATTTGGTAGAATTTATCCCTGCTGCTCACAGTTTCTTTCTGAGGCAGACTTAGTAAATAGATCCACCAACGCTGATGCAAATTGTTAATGAGAAACAGCCTCTGACTGAACGACTCCAGAATCAAATGTTTTTAATAAAATTATGAAGGAGCAGAGCTAAATGTTAGGCTGTAGGATCATAGCCAGATCATAGCCATTTTGAAAGTTTAGACATTTTAACTCACCCAAACTTTTTAAACATGAGGATTTGAAGAAGCAGACTCACAGTTGGGACAACTCTGTTAAAATAGATGATCTTAAAGTAATTAGAGAAGTGACTTTTCTGAACTAAGAAAGCAATGCAACTTTTAAGATGTACATCATGCCAACAGCAGGAGCATCTTCACCCTTGGGGAAGGTTCTAGCACATTCTAGGTACCAGAGGACGTGTGTGTGCCAGTGCCTGCAGCCTCGCTGAGAGAACTTGCTTTCTTCCCCATGCTTACAAGCCAACGTGCGTGCTCTGCACAACAGCATCCTCTTCAAGAACAGTATTTGAAATTCATTTTTGATCTCTTCAGTAACCAGGTGCAATTGGGTTGGTCCAAATCTGAAAGCAAATGGAAAATGATCAGCAATGTCCATGTCCTCTTAGGAGGTTCCACGAGGGCGAGGTTCCTCTGTTGACTGTAGCTGATTGATAAGTTGTTGGTTTCCCTTCAGAGTTTGCTGTTAACAGTCGTGATGGAGACACGATGTGGAGTCTTGACCTCCCTGCGTTTCCTGCTTTCCTTTCTCCCACTTTCAGATGCTCCACGCCAGGGCGAGGGTTCCCGAGGAAGACTGGGGCCAGTCTCCTCCTCCTAGGCTTCATTCTCTGAGGACATGAAACAGGCTCATGATCGAGGCCCAGCCTGCACATCATCTGTGACAATGGGGGAACTTCTGGGAAGTACCTTTAAGCCCACAGCGAAACTCTCCAGCAGGATGTTCCCCAGCACAGCAGCCTGCAGGGTGGGCGAGGCCTGGGACACTCAAGTTCCATGATAAGTTCATGTACAGCAGCCGACACGCATGCTGCTCTAGCCTGACTCGGTGCAGTTAAGCCTTCTGGAATCAGGACACGAAAATATGCATGGCTAAATTCTCAAGAAATCATCACTGCTACTCATGGTATAAAGACAACAGAAAGCTGATACTATGTCATTACTTTCCATTCATATACATACGTACACACACACACGTATATATATATATATATGTGTGTGTGTATACATATGTGCGTGTGTGTATGTGTGTGTGTGTGTATATGTACTTATTATTGCAAAAGGATTCAGATGACCAAATGTCACTCTTTTGTACACACTTTCTGATGTCACACGATTTTGGATCCTTTAAATGCTCAACTCACTTAGGTGGCTGAACCGTGAATAAAGAAGTTAGATTCTTGAACATCCGTCATGGTGGAAGTCCTGACGTGGCCCTGTTATTTAAGGCCCATGCTTCAAGTTCATAGGAGAGAGAAGGGGTGCTTTCTCAGGGAGCATGGGGTGCATTTGAGGAGCTGCGAGGTCTGCTTAGGAGGCGTGGAAAAGAGAAGCCATGAGCTTCTGTGCCGCTCACAGGCAGTGATGGTGCAGACTGCACACGAAGCCCATCCCCTACTCAGCCTGAGGGACATTCTCCTCCACTGCGGTCTGGCTGTGCCAGGGGCTTCCATGATGATGGAGGACCAGGACAGTGGGGACAGGTCAAAGACCCCTCAATCCTTATGCCCGCCTTGGGGACTCTAGTTGTCTGCTCAGAAGGGATGTGTCTCAAGCCTCTGCCGGGGCTGTGTATCTACCACAGGGCAGGAGGCTAACCCCAGTGCCCGGCAGTGAGCTGGCATGTCCCGCCGGCGGGCGTGTGTTCTGCACTCTCCAGGCTGTGAGGTGACTGGCAGTGGCAGTGACTGGGGTCTCTCTACACATTTGACAGTTTGTTGGTACAAAGCTGCTGCCCTGGTTGTCTTTGGAAGAGGTCACCATGCCTCAGGTGGCTCCCCATGCCAGCTCCTGGAAAGAGCAGTCTACCCCGTCTTCTGCAGGTGTGACCCTCTCTCCACTCGCAGTGTGTCTACTCAACAGCCTCTCTGTGTCCCTGTGGACGTGTGGTTCTGTGCTGGGACTGCAGGTTGTGTTGCAGGGGGTCACAGTGAGTGCTATTCTCCATCTCAGTCACTCAGATAGCGCCCTGTGACCCGGGAGCTCCTTCAGCCCTGCCCCGGAGACGCTGGGGCCTCACTGTGCACGGGGCCTGTGGAGTTGATCTGGAGGGGCGTCTCCTGAGGTTCTCACACTCAGGTGGCCCTCCTGTGCTCACAGACCTCCTCCTCCTCCTCAGGGTCCTGTGGTTTGGGCAGTGAGGTCTGCATGGAGGCTGTCGCTCTTTTGTTTTTGATGTCTCCTCTCATGCTCACTAACCTGTCTGGACCTGTGGTTTGGTGTCTGCTATTGCTTTGGGGAAGATTCTGGCCACCCATGATTCAAATATATACCTATTTTTAAATTTGTTTATTTATTTTTATTTATTTTTATTTATTTTTACTCAGTTCTCACCCTTTTGGCATCCCAATCACATGTAGCATAGCTTCTGCTTGTTCCCAGGTCTTGGGAATTCTGTTCTGGGGTTTCTTTTCTTTACTCAAGACCTACCTGTAGCCCTCTGACCTCACCTGGGCTGTGGGGCTTTGCTCTGGAGCCCATCGAAAGCTCACTCGATTCTTTTGCTGTGTCTGATTTTTCAAGCTTTGCTTTTGCTCAGAGTTCCAGTGTGTCTGATTGACACAGCCAGAGCCCCCGGCTCCCATGGAAACAGCCCCTCAGGACTGAGGGGTGCACCATTGCAGGGGAGAGAGGCCAGCCAGGCCAGTGAAGCTCATGGGGTTAACGGCCACATCAGAAGCACTGACAGGACCTCAGAGTGGGAGGGCCTGGCAGGAGCTGGGAGGCAGGAAGGTCTCCACTTCCTGGGATGGTGCAGGCAGCAGAAAACTGCAGTGAGAGACCCCCCGGTGACCAGGCCACTCCAGGGGGTGAGGGGCCGGGTGCTCATGTCACTAAGGTCCTGCAGTCACCTTTCTTTTGTTAGACAGGGATGCACGCACCCCGAGGGGGAGACTGCAGGGGGAATGAAACAGGAGGTGCATGAGGCTTGAAGAAGAGCGTGGGGCCTGGAGCCCTCCACACAGCAACAGCCAGAGGCCCTGTGCCTGCCTCCCCAGTGCTGGAGAGCCGTGCGTCCCCCCTTGTTCCTCGCTGGAGCCAGCCTGGCCTCTGCTCCCTGGCTGCCTCCCTCCAGCTGCAGCAGGGTCCTTGATAACGCCTTGTCTGTATTTAAACTTTGGGTGCATCCATCGTTCATTTCTCCGAGTCTGGACCCAAGAGCGCCAGCTTAGCTGCCTGCCGGTGGCAGCCTCCTCTCTCCACTGGAGCCTCAGTGCCCGAGTCACACCTGCTTAAATCCTAAAGGCAGCGCAGTCTGTGGGGTCTCTGCTCTGGTTCTGACCGCCGCCCCTCTCTGGCCCGGCACCCCCGTGGTTTCTACTGAAGGCCACACATGTTGTGCTGCCTCATGGCTGCAGGGCAGAGGCTCCTAGCACAAGAGCTTAGGCCCAGCTGGCTGCCCACTGGGCTGTCCTTGTGTCCACTGAAGCTCACGCTCTAATGTCCTCAGACGCATGCTCCTCTGGGCTGCCCCTCAGAGGGGCTCTTGTGGTTTCTTGGTGGGAATCCACTTACTGGTGGGAGCCAGCGGGTGTGTGGGTGGGGTGACCCAGACCTTCCAGGACAGTCTCCGTGTCCTGTTGGCCTGCTCTCAGAGACTTGGCCAGTTTCCCCAGTGGCCCTGCTTTCCCTCCTCCTGTCTCCTACTGGCTGCAGTGTCCCCATTGTCTCTGTGTGAGAAGATGATAAGGCTCTGGAGTGGGGACGGCCTCCCCACCTGGTCCAAGGCTCTGGCACCCTCTTCTCCAGGGGAGGCTGTTGCTAAGAAGGTTCTGGATGTGTTTCAGTGATAACTCTTCCTGTCTCCCAACCATGAGGGGATCGTTCATGGACCTTTGGGGGGATGTGGAACAAAAGAGTGTGGTGGTCCTGTGTGTCTGCAGGCCCCAGGGGTCCCCCTGCTCAGGCGCATCTATGCTGGGCCTCTGCAACTCGTCAGGGCGCCATGACACAGCCTGCCGGATGACGACCTTGGCAGAGCTCCACCAGGACTGCCTGGACTCACTGCCTGGATTCCGAGGTGCTGATTTTCCCTGCAATCTCAGGTTTGTGATGGGTGGAGAAAAGTCCCTGGTTTTTCATTTTGTCCATTTTTTTCTTGTATAAAGACAGGAGTGACAGCTCACAAGTCCTTGCAGATCAGAGACTCAGAGTGTCAGAATACTTTGTTAATGTCATGTTTCATTTTGCTTTTAGTATTGTGCTAATTTCATCAAAGGAAATGGAAATGCTCCCAATTTGCTAAAAGGTAAATACAATTTTGCTTTTAAAGTTGATCTTTAATCTTGAATTAATAAAGTTCTGACCTGTCAAACTAAAAAAAAAATCAGAGAGATTCTCCAGTGAATTACGACATTTATTTGGGCAGAGCATTGCAAGGGAGCATGGAGGCAGGGAGCTCTGGGCCTCTGCAAGGAGGCTGAGGTGAGCAGAAGATTCAAAGTCAAAATGAAGAGGGTTGCATGGCTGGCTGGAAGCAGTGCTCTTTGCCACAGTGATTAGTGACCAGGGATCTTAGTCCAAGGTGGCAGACAGTGGCCGGGCAGTGGTACCCTGGAGGTAGGAAGTCGCGGTGGCCTTGTGGGAGCTGGGGCTCTTGGCAGTCTTCTGAGACTGAGAGTGGTGGTCAGAGTCCTGGCAGAACATCGTCTACATGACCCCTGGCATCACTGATGTCTTCTGCCCCATTATTCCATCTTGATCTGACAGCCTTCACTTCTCCTTCACAGGCCTGGGACAGAACTACTAAAGCATCTCCTATGCTTTTAATACAATATTCTAATTGGATGATATGGTTTTTGAAATAATCCAAGGCTACATTTTTTAAAAATTTTTTTGGAACCAGGGATTGAACTCAGGGGCACTCGGTCTTTGAGCCACATCCCCAGCCCTATTTTGTATTTTATTTAGAGACAGGGTCTCACTGAGTTGCTTAGGGCCTCGCTAAGTTTCTGAGTCTGGCTTTGAACTCGAGATCCTCCTGCCTCAGCCTCCGAGTCGCTGAGATTACAGGCATGTGCCACCACACCTGGCCAAAGCCACATTTGATTGTCCTTCCCTGGACGTTGCTATTCTAAGTACTTTTTTTTCTGATCAGCTTTTGACACTGGACCGCCATCTCCTGTGGCATTCCCAGACCGACTGTAGGATGAGCTTCGTAACTGATGCAGGAAGATGTGACTTCCTGATGGAGCATCTTCCTGTTCATTGCACTTCACTTCCGTTCAGAAGTATGCTAGTCTTTACCCTGAGTGACTAATGGCTTGATTCACTGCTGTGCAGCCACTGTGTGCCTGGCCCTGGAGGTAGAGGAGTGATTGAGATACCTCTCCAGATCTAAGAGAGGATGACGTAATCTTCAAGAGGGATGAGGAGGAAAAGGGGGAGAGAATTTTAGGATGAGCAGAGCAGCTGGCAGATACTCGACTCAGACACTTAGTCAAAGGGAAGTCAAGACGGATTCCAGAGCAGAAGTCGATCCCAGCTTCGGGCTGCGCACAGCAGTGACTATGCCTCAGGTGACTTACGAAGGCTCAGGAGGATCTTGTTTTTACAGAAAGAGGAAAAGCATCTCTAGCAGACAAAACAATTTCTACAGAAGCAGGCAAGCACGAAGCAGCATGATCGTTTGAGAGGGTGAAGCACAGCTTGAGTCTTGAATTCAGATCCACAGAAGAACTCGCAGAACGAGATCAGAGGAGACAAACGGAGTTACTGCAAAAGAGTCTGTAAGACCTAAAAAGCAGTCTGAGGTCCATTACATAGGTGACAGGAGCCCTCAGATCTGTTTAAGCCACAGAGGGTTCGGCCAGATCCACACGAGAGGGAGCTTCCTGCTTGGGCTGTGTGTGCATGGTTCCGCTGCCATGGAGAGACATGGACGTGTTTACACTGCACTGAGTCAAGCCAGCAGGCACGGGGGATTTCCGAATTTTATGAAAAATTCTATAAGAGAAATGTGTGGGAAATAAAGTCGGCCACTGAGGCCCTCCAGCAGTCAGAGCCAAGGAGGGGCTTTAGGACGGGGAGGAGGGGCTTCCTTCAGGGGGAAAGCAGGATTGTGAGATGCTGGTCTCGGGGTAAGAGAAATAGGCCCTTCCTTTTGGCAGGGAGTGCTCGTCCTCACTGGGGGCTCCGCTGGTCCTCCCGCACATGGTGCCGGTGCTCTGTAGGTGATGGACAGGAAGGGGGCTCTCGGGCTGCGGCTGCTGTGCTGGCTTTGCTGTCCCTGGGCCTCCCCCACCCTCTGGATTCTCCTCACTGCACGGTGCTCTCAGAGTCTTGGGATGGAGCCTTCCAAGTGCCAGTGTGGCGAGCCCCCTGTGACGATGTCTCTGCTCTGACATGAGATTATGTCCAGTGCACTAGTCAGTTTTGTGACACTGGGATCAAAATATCTGTCAATAACAACTTGAACAAAGAAACATTTATTTGAGCTCAGAGTTTCAGAGTTCTCAGTTGTGGGTCAGCTGGTTCCATTATTTTGGGCCTGAAAGAGAGAGAGAGAGGGAGAGAGAGGGAGAGGGAGAGAGAAAGGGGCCAGGGACAAGAGACGGTCTTCCAGGGCACGACTCTAGTGACCACTAGAGTAAGTCCTACCTCCTGCAGTTCCACCCCTCCGGCTAGTCCATCCAAACATTAATCCATCACGTGGATCAACACAAGGATGAGGTCAGAGTCCTGGAGATCCAATGATCTCTTAAAAGCCCACCTCTGCACACTGCTGCCTTGGAGACCAAGCCTGCAACACATCAGTCTGTGGGGCCGTTCCAGATGGAACCACAACATTCGTGATATATTGTTAGTTAGGGGGGCTAGGGAAGAACAGAGTTACTTTGGATTAGGCAGGGGGAGCAAAGGGAGGGGTACGGGGGTATCCGATGTTATCACCCTATGTGCGCATACATAGGACTACCCTACCAGTGTGACTGCATCATGAACAACCAGAAGACCATTTGTGGACGATGTGTCAAAATGCATTCTACTGTCATGTGTAACTAACTAGAACAAATGAAAAATATTTTAAAATAAATAAATAAACAACGGTAAAATCAATCCAATCAGTACTTAAAAACAAAGTAGGAAAAATACTCTATGATTTTGTGTGTAAGAAAGAAAGGGAAGCAAAAGTGCACGTGCCTGCTTATTTTTACTGAGAGAAACACAGGACAAATACACCAGGAATGGAGGTGGCAGATCACCCGAGGGAGGACGTGATTGCTGGCTACTGATGGCTGTTCTTCCTCTATTTCAAATTTTTGTGTTTCTATGCCATGAAGACCTTTGAAAGTCTATTAAAAAATCCAGCCCAATAGAGTGTGAATTTTCAGAAAAGCATACACACGATTTCACGGAGCTTGATTTGTGAGTCCTTCAGGGCCTTCCAAGTGTCACCGTGAGAAGCTCATTACTGCAGGCGGGGCTGTTCTCAGCCTCCGAGTCTGATGTCTCTCCAAGGGACGCCAGAGCGTCGCTAGCTCGTCCGGATGGACTTGCAAGCTCAGCCTTGAGGAGTAATGATGCCTTTCACAACCGCAGGGGCCTGGGTTCCCCGAGGGACTCACAGAGCAGCAGTGCTGGTGGCTTCGCCATTGGGATGTGCCACATCCTGCTCTGAAGGCAGCACGTCCCGCGGAGCCAGCCACCCTGGGTTTTGGCCTACTGCACCACTTACCTGCTCGTTTCAGAAGTGCTGACTCTGGACCTAATCTCCAAAGCAGGGTGACACTCTTATTTATTTTTCTTTCTAAATGGTAATTTTTGATCTGACAGACTGCCCATTTTCTCTGATTTTACCCTCTTGGATCAATCAGTGCTGCTCTAAGTGAAAGGAATAATCCAAATCAACATCGTCGTGGGAAAGGGTACATCAGGAGGCTAATCCAGACTGCTTTCAAGTTTGCCTCTGATTTAGCCCAACTTTCCTAGTAAAGATTAGCAGCCTGAAAGCTGACCACAAAGGAACTATGCATGGTGAGTGTGTACCAGGGACATCTGGTTCAGAGCAAGGCGATGGCCATAGGTGACCCTAGTGACTGCTCCACACTGGCTTCGCCTAGGCCCCATAGTGAGCTGCTTGCTTCTGGGCTGGTTGCAGGAGGTCAAGTGCCTTGGATTCCTGATCTGTCACTCAGGAATGCTGACAGTACCCAGTCTGAGTGCTGATGAAGAGTGAACACAGGGAACTGCTTGGGATAGATCCTGGGGCCTTGGGAGGACTCAAACAATAGCTAATCAGATGACATTGACGTGACGTTGACCCCTCATCAGGGGGCTGGTGCTAGATGGCATCTCGTGGATGTTCCTAAAGACCTGTGGCCTCCCTTCCTATGACTGAAAGTCCTTATTCAGAGGAAGGAAAGTGTGCTGGTCCCCACAGGGACATCGTGAGATGGAGTGGAAGTGAGGAGGAGGACTCGGGAACTGAAGTCTCCTGGTCACTGTGTCCTGCTCCCCGTCACTCTAAACAGACCCTGGGCTGCTGTTGATGGAGGTACGGGAGCAGTGCCTGTGTCCTGCTCACGGCCCGCCTTCTGCGCTGCCCTCTGAGGCTCTCCGGGGCCGCGCTCACGGGGCACCAGGACCAAGACCTGACCTCCCCAACTGCCCCCTGTGGCTCTACTCTTCTGCTTGTTCTCAAACTCTCAGAATCAGTTTGACCAGCAGGAGTGTGAGCACTAGGTTAATCAGGGAACTCCGATTTCTCACAGCAGAAAATTCTTCTTTAATTGCTGACCCTGTGGCCACTGAGGGTCCAGAGGTCCTGGACAGCTCATTCCCTGCCCCTCCTCTGGAAACTCCTTGCTTTAGGGTTCTGAGTTTGACTGCTTTAGAGACTCAGGCAAAGAATCCAAGTGTTGTCCTTGAGACGACCGTGTTGCTTGGTGCGGTGTCCTCTGGTCCATCAGTGCTGTGGCAAGTGGCAGGCTTCCTTCCTCTCCGAGGCTGCCTGGCATCTACTGTTTGTGTCCACCACGTTATCTTACTCACGAACCTTGATGGACATTTGAGCTGCTTCCACCTCCTGGTTTTGTAGAAAATGCTGCAATGAACGTGAAGATGTAGATCTCCCTTCAAGACCCATCTTTGAATTCTGGGCTCCTTGGGCTTAGGGTCACATGCCAATCCCATTTTTAATATTTTGAGAAACGCCCACACTCCAAGTTTGCACCATTAATATGTGGCAGTTCTACTCCCACCCACCCACTCGGCTTCTCTGATGTCTGTCAACTCGTGCCACGCTGTCCTCACTTCATAGTAGCCATTCTAATGGGCATGAGGCGACGGCTCCTGATTTGGATTCACGTTTCCCTAATCACCTGTGATATTGAGCACATTCTCACATGCCTGTTCAACATTTGCATATCTTCTGTGTAGAAATGTTTGTTCAAGTCCTCTGCCTGTTTTAAAATCAGACCACAGGGTTGTTTGTTATTGAGTTGTACAAGTTCTTCATACATTCTAGATAGGAACCCTTCATTGTATACATGATTTGCAGATGTTTTCTACCCCTCAAAAGTTGCCTTTTCACTCTGTTGGTTGTTTCATTTGATTTCTTTTCCCAGTGAGGCCAGGGCTTTGCACATATCAGAAAGCCCTCTACCACTGAGCCACACTCCCACCCCAGCAGAAGTTTTCAGCCTTTTTTTCTTTTTCACTTGTATTCTTGGTGTTACATATAAGAAATCATTGTCAAATCCAATGTGAGGCTTTTCCTTGGCTTTCTTCTAGGAGTTTTATAGATTTAGGTCTTAGATTTGTAAGTATGGCTGATGTCTACAGGTGGCAGGTAAGGATCTAGCTTCACTCTTGCTTGTGGAAATCCAGGTTTTCCAGCACCATTTTTTATAACAGCTGTCTTTTCCTTTGTGGTGCAGTCTCAACACGTAGCCACATTATAGCAGGGTTCATTTCTGAGCTCTCTATCCTGTTCTGTTGGTCTATAGATCCACAAGCACAGCCTGTCTTTCATTTGTGTCTTCTCTGATATATTTTAGCAATGTTTTGCAGTTTTCCATGTACAAGCCTTTCATCTCCTGGGTTATGTTTGTCACAAGCTATTTTTTCCTATGATACTTGGCATTGGTTTCTTAATTTCCTATTTCATATTGTTTGTTGTTATTTTATAGAAATGCCATTGAGTTTTGGCATGTGTATTGATTTTATATTATGCAACCTTACTGAAATCATTCATTAGTTTTGACAACTTGTAAGTGTGTGTGTGTGTGTGTGTGTATGAGCATGCATGTGTGTGAATGTGTATATGAAATTTGTAGAGATTTCTATGTATGATATGTCATCAGTGAACAGAGATAATTTGACTTTTCCTATCTGATTTAAATGCCATTTATTCCTTTTTCTTGTCTAATTACTTTGGCTAGCCCTTCCAGCTCCACGTTGAATAGGAGTCATTAGAGAGAATATTCTTGTCTGATTTCTGACTTTAGAGGGAAATCTCTTGGCCTTTTACTGTTGAGTAGTGACATTAGTTGCAAGCTTTTCATACATGGCTTTTATTATGTGTAGTTTCCTTCTACTCCTAGTTTGAGGAATATTTTTATTATAAAAACATGTTGAGTTCTGTCAAATGCTTTTTCTACATCAACTAGATGCTTATGTGGTTTTTGCCTTTGGTTCTGTTAATATGGAGCTTTGCTAGGTTTTTGTTCTTATTTTCCTACTGTAATCAGCACACAATAACTGCATAATTATGGGGTACTGTGTGATGTTTTGAAACGTGTACATTGTGCAATGTCAAAGCAAGGTGAGCATAACAAGACCATTGCTTCCAATTCACTGGGGCTGGTATCCCTTCCCTGAAGTCAGCCAGCATCTCCTGTTATATGTCAGATTTTCACTTGAAGGGAGTCTTCTACCCTGGTCTTCCTTGCACAAATATAAGCTGGCACCCCCTCCCCACAGTGCTCTCTGCCTACCACCTCTGCCTTATTGCTTTTCCTGCCTGGCACTCATCCCGCCTTGACATCCTATGAATTTTACTTATTCATATTTGTCTGATTTCCCTCAGCTGAGACAAGGCTCATGGGGCAGCGTTCGAGTACCCAGTACAGAACAAGCCCTCAGTACAAGCTTGGCCAGCCTCTTAGTATGTGTGAACTAAAGCCATCGCTGAGGATTGGATTTCTACTTGCCAACAGTGTGGTGAACCGGTGGTAGAACAGTGTGAGGTGAGGAGTGGATGCTGAGTTTTCGCTCCTGTGCGCCGACCTCAAGTCCAATCTGTGTTGCTAACCCCACAACAATACCACGTGCTCTGGGGTCACACCTGCCTCTACCATTTCCTGGATCTCTGACTTGCTCTTCTTTCAGGTTCTGGCTGTTGCTTTATGGCGTGGCTCCTCCTTCCTTCAAGATACACTAAGCACCTTTTAAAAATTGTGTCCTTCTACTTGACCTGCTCATTCAAATGGCAACTGCAGTCAGATTGAAGAGCGATTGCAGTCTTGTCACTGAAGACACCGAATAGACAATTAATGCAAGCTCTTCTCAAACTGCTCTACTCTGCTCCTGTCCCAGAGCAGGAAGGGCAGCTGGTGACAAGGACCTGTGCTGCACAACAGCTGTGTAAGAGCTCCTCAGCAAAGGCCCAGGGCTGCAACCCGAGGTCCCACAGGACCAGCCCGGCCAGCTGTGAACGGGAGCTGCACAAGGAGCAGCTGCCTTGCTACAGTCCCCGCCACTCAGGTGACTCTCTAGCATGTGCTTTTCTCTCAAGAATTATGCTGAGACAAATATAAAAAGGCAATCGGTAGAAGAATATGTTTGAGGCCATTGCTAAAGGACACTGAGGGCAGGCCTGGGGCTCATCCGTGCCTCCCAGAGCACCTGGCCGGGGCTCTTCTGCTTGTCTCCAGGATTCAGAAGTGCCTTTGCCTGAGGCTCTCTCCTGCCCCTGCTCAACTAATTAACTCATTCATTCAAGGGCAACTGCAGGCCAAATACAGAAATGCAATGAAAATGACTTTAGGTTCTGGCCGAAGACTTCCCTGGATACACTGGGGTGCAGCCGTGTCTCCCCGAGGGCCTGGGCACTGCCCCGCTCCACCTAGGGTGCCCTAGGGTCCATGCCTGCCCTGGTGGGATGGCAGTGAGCCCTCCCATAGGTGTGCTCCCAAGTGTGCTCTGATGTCACTGAAGGTTTCAGGTCCATCCTAGAGAGGGGTGGCATAGGACAGGCCACCGCCCAAGAAGCTGCACGGTGGGGGTGATGTGGGGTGGCCAGGGCAGGGCAGCACGCATTAGGACAGACCTGACCATCAGGGGAGAGGTGGGAGAGTGTGCTGTGTGATGAGCTCGTGGGGAACGTGCCATGTCTCCCCGAGTTCCTCTCCTCTTTCCTGGGTTTCTGGCTGGGTCCTGCCTCCGTGCATGCTCCAATCCCCGTGCTGTTGCTGAACCCTGGGTGGTGCTCCTGGGGGTCTGCGTTTTCAATCCTGCTGGAGCCACACTCCACGTGGTCTCGTTTCTGATGTGCTCCAAAGAAACGGAATTCAGAAGTGTGTGTGCATTCTTTTTCACCACAACCCAGGGTTTATTTACTCACTTCAAATTCATGCCTTCAGATTGAATAAAGCCAAGGTGACCTTACTCGCTTTCAATAGGCAGTCACCCCCATTGCCTGCAGCTCAGAGGGCAGGCTGTGGTTTCTCTTGGGCTCCTCCCTGCGGGTAGAGAGCAGGGGACAGAGGGTCCAGGAGAGGAGATGGGCACAGCCCCCGAGGTGCTCCTTCTAAGGAGTGGGCTTTTAGAATCCGTCCTCTGAAGGTCAGGAAGGTTTTGATCTGAACTGTGTTTAGGATGGTCACTCGGGTGGCAGCCTGAGGGGCACATTGACAGAACTAGGGAGAAGGCGAGTGGGACAGTGCGGACAGGGTGTCTGGTGCGTTCTTCAGCCTGTTCCTCCTCCTCCCTCCCTGTTCCCCACCCATCCTACCTCTGTTCCTTCTTCACTTTTCAAACCATCCCTGGATTCCATCTCTGTCCTTCTGCCTCCACCCACCAAACAGCGCCTCACATGCCATCAGCTTTTGGAGCCATGGGGAGCACAGGTGGCCGTCCTTCCCAGCTTCAGTGTCCTCTGCCAACCACCCCCCCCCCAGAGCGAGTCCATGCAGGCATGTGACTGGCAGCAGGGGAGAAGCTCAATGCCACGTCTGAGCAGTGTGATCTCTTTTCTCTTTCTTTCTTTCACACATTTTTACTTTAAATGACTATTTTAAAAGCTTCATTAAAGCAATATGGTCTAACTGCTTCATGAAAATTCTCTGTTAAAATGAAGTGCCACACAAATCTTATTTTATTTTAGTAAGAACCTTGAAACAACAAACACTTAAGAACACAATGGCGTGGTTCTGAGATGCCCAGAATCTTGAAGTTCTCAAGGTCAGGCTGAAGCACATGAAGGCTGTTCTCACTGTGGCCCATGGGGTCAACCAGCTGGGAGAACAGAGGTGTCCTTTCCATTGTCTACTGTCTGAAAGTGACCGTTCCTGTGTGATGAGTTCATCATCGCTGGAGGTGGACAGCCCATGCTGTTGGTTGGTCACCTGGCTTCCCATGGGCACTGATCCACCTGGATTCCTTGCTTGCCCCTTCTTGGTGGCCATGGGGGTGGACCTGTGTCCAGGTGGTGCTCTGGGTCAGGTCTCCCTGGAATGGCGGTCAGGTGGCACAGGAAGGCCCTGCTCCTCTTCCCCGCTGGCAACCATCCCGCTGTGTCCCCTGTGTTGGCACAGAAGCAGCAATGTCCTCTTGGGAAGAGCGGTTCCACCCGGTCAAGATGGAAAGCACACCAGCTTCCGGTTTCCTCTGCAGAGGGCCTGGACATAGGTGTGTGCTTTGACTTCACCTGGAGTTTTCTGTGCCTGGAAGATATTCCTTAGCTTCTTCTCTCAATGCCTCATCTTTGCCAGGACATCTTGAGGATCACTGACAGTAAGATGTAGGACACACGGACGGCGCTGTGGTCACCCTTGTAAAAATGTGCAACCTGCTAAATGTGCTCAAAATACATGGCTTCTGCCTCCATCCTGGAAGGACAATGAGCTTTTGTAAAGCTGTGAAGAAACACATGGTGGTTCTGGCATGGAAGAAAAGTTTGCCAAGTGTAGTAAGAGTACTGGATCCTCAGGTGTGTTTGAATTTCAGAAAGCAGTGACCACTATGTTCCCTAAGCGTATCTCATGCTGTGTCTGTTTGGGATGCACTTACCCTGAACGATGGGTCGTTATCGACTGAAATCCAGATCTCCCTGGGAGCTCCCTGTCTTCTGTGGCAACCCTGGAGGGAGTTTGTGTTGAAAGACTCTCTGTTTTTTCCCCTTGGCCTACTCTGAGGTCTCATTCTCTGCTCAACGGAATCATGCTGCATTGGGCAAGGGTGGGCTTTGCTCCAATCTCCAGTTGGATTGATCGCCTGGGCATTAAAGGCCTGGGGTTATTTGGACCCTCCTGCTCTGCCTTCGTAAAGGGATAGCTTCGGCACCTCCTGCACAGGTTTGCATGCTGTTGTGATGGAGAGTCGATAACCTGCCGGGCTTGGAGCGTGCCTTCCGCAGGACGCTCGCTCAGTGGTAACTAAGAGTGCCCCTACCTCACCACCTCACCATGCTTCTCAGTTTTGAGATTCTTCAAGTTTGAGAGCCTCTTTCCACAGATTCAATTTGCAGGCGCTGTTGGCCCACGGCAGGTACGTGCCCAGGCACCACCACAGCTCTGCATAATGTCACAGCGTCCGTGAGTGAAGTGCATTGTCTGAAAAGACTGCTCACTTCTTAGGAGGAGAGAATTCACGGCATGGCAGGACGCTGCGGGATGCGAGGATATCTTTCCCTTGCAAGGAAACTCCCCCAGGGACAGGGGCAGAGTGGGAAAGGCCAGGCGTCAGTGGAGGAGAGTCACGGGGCAGGAGGAGGGTGGTCAGCTCTGGGCAGGAGGAGGGTGGTGCATCTCCATGAGCAGCCACAAGAATTTGTGTGACAGCGGAGTGACTTGGCAGCTGGTTCTGTGACAATGCTAGGCCCACCACCCCTGGGTGTTTCAGTGAATAAATGACTCATAGACCACTGATCTGGATTCAGCTTAAGGACTTTTTGGGTTTTAAAACTTACCTGAATTTGTTTTTAACTGACATATTAAAAACATAAAAACTGTGCATATTTGTGGGGTACTAAGTTAATATTTTGACATATGCATCACTTACGATGTTTAAATCGGGTTAAACATCTATCCCTTCCTACACCTGTCACTTCTTTTTGGTAAAAACATTCAAAAAATCCTTTCTTCCAGCTTTCTGAAATACACAGCTCATTCTCATTACCAAGAGCTTTCTCTATCTCTCTCTTTATTTTCAGACTTTGCTCTGATCTTAGGCATGGCACTGACCTCCCTGGGCCTTAGTTTCCTCATCTATACAAGAATCTACAAATGAGAGTCCATACCTTATGAGAGTTGATAGGAATAAAAGAAATGATATATGTTCGGGTACTTCACAAATTACTGTTATACAAGTATCTGTTGTTATATTTATTTTACCTATCAACTTGTTTAATGATCACATTTTCAACATTACAGTCAAACTTAACCAAATGAGGAAAAGCAGAATAACGAACCATCTCTTCTTAGTTATTCAAAAGATTAAAAATACAGTTCATAGGTCAGACAAATTATGAAAGAGAAACAAATGGCTTTGGAAGAATTTGCATTAAAGAAAATACTTAAACTTTTAAAACTCATCATTATGGTAAAAAATCCTGTCATTTGTGACATATCCAGAGATTTCTAGGAATTGCTAGATCTGTAAATGATCCTAGAACCTATGACAGCAAGATACATTAAGGACTGTATTTCAAAACCTATTCCATAGCTTTCTGCTTCTGTGGAGTGCTGAGGGGTTTCATGTATGAATTATGATGACTCCATGTACAAAGCATTTAGACAGTTGCTAGGTTAAACAGTTTCCAATGAGCTTTTCAAAATCATCACATGCAGTTTGTAGCATGTTCTAAGCATATTTGAAAAAGCAACAAAATTCGCCTCCCTTCTTAGGACAAGTGGAAAAACCATAAGAAATTTAAGAAAAAAATAAATACAACTGAAACATTTATCACTGGTTGTACACAAAGTAGAGTCACACCATCTGTGCATTCATACATGTACACAGGGCAATGGTATCTGTCACACATTCTGTTATTAATTTTACCCCCCACCCACCCCCACCCCTCCCTTCCCTCTATGCTAGCTATCTTTCCTCCATTCTTGCCACCTTTCCCCCCCACACATTATGCATCATCATTCATTTATCAGAGAGACCATTCGGCTTTTGGATTTTGGGGATTGGCTGATCTCACTTAGCATAACAGTTTCCAACATCATCCATTTACCTACAAATGCCATAATTTTATTCTTCTTTATGGCTGAGTAATATTCCATTGTGTATATATACCACAGTTTCTTTATCCATTCATCTACTGAAGGGCATCTAGGTTGATTCCATAATCTAGCTATTGTGAATTGAGCAGCTATGAACATTGATGTGGCTGCATCACTGAGGCAATCTGATTTTAAGTCCTTTGGGTATAAGCCAAGGAGTGGGATAGCAGGGTCAAATGGTGGATCCATTCCAAGTTTTCTAAGGAATCTCCACACTGCTTTCCAGAGTGGCTGCACCAACTTGCACTCCCACCAGCAATGTATGAGTGTACCCTTTTCCCCACATCCTCGCCAACACCTGTTGTTGCCTGTGTTCTTGATAAAAGACATTCTAATTGGGGTAAGATGAAATCTTAAGGTGGTTTTGATTTGCATTTCTCTTATAACGAGTGATGTTGAACATTTTTTCATAAATCTGTTGATTGCTTGTAGATCTTCCTCTGTAAAGTGTCTGTTCATTTCCTTGGCCCATTTATTGATTGGGTTATTGGTGTTCGTGGTGTAAAGATTTTTGAGTACTTGGTAGATTCTGGAGATTAGTGCTCTGTCTGAAGTGTGTGTGGCAAAGATTTTCTCCCACTCTGAAGGCTCTCTCTTCACATTGCTGATTGTTTCCTTTGCTGAGAAGAAGCTTTTTAGTTTGACTCTATCCCAATCATTGATTGTGCTTTTATTTCTTGCGCTTTGGGAGTCATGTTAAGGAAATCTGGTCCTAGGCCAACATGATGAAGATTTGGACCTATTTTCTCTTCTATTAGGTGCAGAGTCTCTGGTCTGATTTCTAGGTCCTTGATCCACTTTGAGTTGAGTTTTGTACAGGGTGAGAGATATGGATTTAGGTTCATTTTGCTGCATATGGATTTCCAGTTTTCCCAGCACCATTTGTTGAAGAGGCTGTCTTTTCTCCATTGCATGTTTTTGCCTCCTTTGTCAAGTATGAGATACCTGTACTTATTTGGGTTTGTCTCTGTGTCCTCTATTCTGTACCATTGATCTACCTGTCTATTTTGGTACCAATACCATGCTGTTTTTGTCACTATTGCTCTGTAGTATAGTTGGAGGTCTGGTATTGTGAAACCCCCTGCTTCGCTCTTCTTGCTAAGGATTGCTTTAGCAATTCTGGGTCTCTTATTCCTCCAGATGAATTTCATGATTGCTTGCTCTATATCTATGAGGTCCATCATTGGGATTTTAATAGGAATTGCATTGAATTTGTATAGCATTTTTGGAAGTATGGCCATTTTGACAATATTAATTCTGCCTATCCAAGAACATGGGAGATCTTTCCATCTTCTCAGATGCTCTTTAACTTCTTTCTTTAGTGTTCTGTAGTTCTCAGTGTAGAGGTCTTTCACATCTTTTGTTAGATTGATTCCCAAGTATTTTATTTTTTTTGAGGTTAATGTGAATGGGGTAGTTTTCCTAATTTCTCTCTCAGAGGATGCATCACTTACGAATAAAAATGCATTAGATTTATGAGCATTAATTTTATATCCTGCTACTTTACTGAATTCATTTATGAGTTCCAGAAGTTTTCTGGTGGAATTCTTAGGGTCTTCTAAATAGAGAATCATGTCATCAGCAAATAGGGATAGTTTGATCTCTTCTTTTCCTATTTGTATTCCTCTAATTTCTTTGGTCTGTCTAATTGCTCTGGCTAGAGTTTCAAGAACAATGTTGAATAGTAGTGGCGAAAGAGGGCATCCCTGCCTTGTTCCAGTTCTCAGGGGGAATGCTTTCAATTTTTCTCCATTTAGAATGATGTTAGCTGTGGGCTTAGCATAGATAGCCTTTACAATATTAAGGAATGTCACCACTATCCCTATTTTTTCTAGTGTTTTGAGCATGAATGGGTGCTGTATTTTATCAAATGCTTTCTCTGCATCTATTGAAATAATCATGTGGTTCTTGACTTTAAGTCTGTTGATGTGGTGAATTACATTTATTGATTTCCGGATGTTGAACCAACCTTGCATCCCCGGGTCGAAATCCACTTGATCATGGTGCACTATCTTTTTAATATGCTTTTGTATGCGATTCGCTAAAATTTTGTTAAGAATTTTTGCATCTATGTTCATTAGAGATATGGGTCTGAAATTTTCTTTCCTTGATGTGTCCTTCTCTGGTTTTGGTATCAGGGTGATATTAGCTTCATAGAATGAGTTTGGAAGGGTTCCCTCCTCCTCTATTTCATGAAATACTTTGAGGAGTATTGGAATGAGCTCTTCTTTGAAGGTCTTGTAGAACTCGGCTGTGAATCCATCTGGTCCCGGACTTTTCTTTGTTGGTAGGCTTTTGATGACTTCCTCTATTTCATTGCTTGAAATTGATCTATTTAAGTTGTGTATGTCCTCCAGATTCAGTTTGGGTGGCTCATATGCCTCTAGGAACCTGTTGATGTCTTCCAGGTTTTCTATTTTGTTGGAGTATAAATTTTCAAAGTAGCTTCTTATTATGTTTTGTATTTCAATTGTGTCTGTTGTAATATTTCCATTTCCATCACGAATTTTAGTAATTTGGAGTTTCTCTCTCCTTCTCTTTGTTAGCGTGGCTAAGGGTTTATCAATTTTGTTTATTTTTTCAAAGAACCAACTTTTTGTTTCGTCAATTTTTTGAATTGTTTCTTTTGTTTCAATTTCGTTGATTTCAGCTCTGATTTTGATTATTTCCTGTCTTCTGCTACTTTTGGTGATGATCTGTTCCTCTTTTTCTAGGGCTTTGAGCTGTAATGTGAGGTCATTTATTTGTTGACTTTTCATTCTTTTATTAAATGCACTCTCTGCAATGAATTTTCCTCTTAGCACTGCTTTCATAGTATCCCAGAGTTTTCGATATGTTGTATCTTTATTCTCGTTGACCTCTAAGAATCTTTTAATTTCCCCCCTAATGTCTTCTGTTATCCATGTATCATTCAATAGCCTATTATTTAATCTCCAGGTCTTGGAGTAGTTTCTGTGTCTAACTTTCTCGTTGATGTCTAATTTCATTCCATTATGATCTGATAGTATACAAGGTAGTATCTCTATGTTTTTGTATTTGTTAAGAGTAGCTTTGTGGCATAACATATGGTCTATTTTAGAGAAGGACCCATGAGCTGCTGAGAAGAAAGTGTATTTGCTTTTTGATGGATGGAATATTCTATATATGTCCGTTAAGTCCAGATTAGCGATTGTGTCATTGAGTCCTATAGTTTCTTTATTCAATTTTTGTTTGGAAGATCTGTCCAACGGTGAGAGAGGAGTGTTAAAGTTTCCGAGTATTATTTTGTTTTGGTCTATTTGATTCCTGAAATTGAGAAGGATCTGATTGACACACATGGATGCACCATTGTTTGGTGCATAAACATTTATGATTGTTATGTCCTGTTGATTTATGCTTCCTTTAAGCAATATGAAATGTCCTTCTTTATCCCTTCTGACTAACTTTGGTTTGAAGTCTGCTTTGTCTGAAATGAGGATGGAAATCCCAGCTTTTTTACTCAGTCTGTGTGCATGGTATGCTTTTTCCCATCTTTTCACCTTTAGTCTGTGGGTATGTTTTTCTATGAGATGAGTCTCTTGAAGGCAGCATATTGTTGGGTCTTTCCTTTTAATCCAGTCTGCCAGTCTATGTCTTTTGATTGATGAGTTTAGGCCATTTACATTCAGGGTTATTATTGAGATATGACTTGTATTTCCTGTCATTTTAGCTTTTTTAGGGTTTTTAGCTTAACTTTGTTTCTCCTTTGATGAACTCTTTCTTTAGGGTAGTTCCTCCCCATGATGACTGAGATTGTTATTTTTCGTTTCTTCCTCTTCGAATATTTTGTTGAGAATGTTCTGTAGGGCAGGCTTTCTCTTTGTGAATTCTTTAAGCTTTTGTTTATCATGGAAGGATTTTATTTCATCATCAAATCTGAAGGTAAGTTTTGCTGGATATAAGATTCTTGGTTGGCATCCGTTTTCTTTCAGAGCTTGAAATATGTTGTTCCAGGCCCTTCTTGCTTTTAGGGTCTGGGCTGAGAAATCTGCTGATATACGTATCGGTTTCCCCCTGTAGGTAATCTGATTCTTTTCTCTCGCAGCCTTTAAAATTCTATCTTTGTTTTGTATGTTAGGCATTTTCATTATAATGTGCCTTGGTGTGGATCTGTTGTAATTCTGTGCATTTGGTGTCCTGTAAGCTTCTTGTAATTGATTTTCCATCTCATTCATCATATTAGGGAAATTTTCTGATAATATTTCCTTGAATAGATTATTCATACCCTTGGTTTGTATCTCTGTGCCTTCCTCAATCCCAATTACTCTTAAATTTGGTCTTTTCATGATGTCCCATATTTCTTGGAGGGTTCGTTCATGATTCCTAACCATCTTCTCTGTTCGACTTTGTTTTCAAGATTAAATATTTTGTCTTCATTGTCTGAGGTTCTGTCTTCCAAGAGATCTATTCTGTTAATTATGCTTTCTATTGAGTTTTTAACTTGGTTGATTGTTTCCTTCATTTCCTTGTTTCCTTCAAGAATTTCTGTTTGTTTTTTTCTCAGAATTTCTATCTCTTTATTGAAGTGATTTTTTGCTTCCTGCAATTGCTCTATTAGCTGATTATTCGTAGCCTGAATCTGCTCTCTCATCACATCATTCTCTTCTCGGATCACTTTAATTATGAACATTCTGAACTCCCTTTCTGTCATTCCTTCTACCATGCTGTCTTTGGGTTCTCTTGATATATCATCTAGGTTTAATTGGGACACTTTCTTCCCGTGTTTTCTCATGGTGCTCGTGTATCTTCACCTCTGTTGCTTGAGGGGTGCTTGATCAAGCGGTGACCCAAGAAAGGTGCTGTCCCACTACCTCCAGGTTGGGAATGATCAATGCTTCTGGGCAGAGGCAGCCTAGTGTTGATAGACAATTAGATACAGCAAGGTGGTAGACTCCGGGCCTGGGTGTGGGCCTGGGCACTAGATCAAGTTGGGGTGGTGTCACAGAACTGTGCTCAGTGATGGAGACACTGGGCTTGAGAGCCCAGGCTGACCTGAACTCCTCGCTGGGGGTTCAGGCAGTGGCAGGTGGTTGCTCTCTCCTGGGGACACTGTAAGCTGGCGACAAAGGCCCTAAGCTCCCCACCGGAGTCAGCAATCCCAGAGGCTCCAAGCCGGACCACTCCAGACGCCGCTGGCGGTCCCAGGAAGCTGGAAATGGACCCCCTCTGCCAGGGAAGCCGCCAAACTCAGAGCAGTTCCAACTCCCCGCTGGAGTTAGCAATCCTAGGGGCTCCTGGCGGACCTCTCCAGGTGCCGCTGGAGGCCCCAGGTAGCCTGAGATGCTAGGTCTCTGCCTGGGAGGCCACCGGCTGGTGCCAGAGCCACGGCCAGTGACTCCAAAGCTGCTGCTGGGGACCCGCACTCACTTGTTGGCTGGCGCAGACCCAGGTCGATGGCTCCGAAGCAGCTGCAGGGTCTGGCGCTCCCAGATGGTAGTTGCCTGCGGCAGGGACGAGCCCAGCCGGCTGAGTTGGTTCTGGAGCGGCACCTGGGGACCCCTTATATGTGCTTTGAATATAAAATCTCGTTGAGAGTCATATTCCTGCTGTTTGAATCCCGAGCAAGTAGGAATCCACGGAGCAAGTAGGAATGCAGCCTTCCTCTAGCTCGCCATCTTGGATCTCTCCAACTGAAACATTTAAATGATCCCTTTGGATTAGTCTACGGCCTATTGTATGATTATTTCTGGTGCAGCTCCCAAAATAGACTTTTTTCTTGTTACACACACACACACACACACACACACACACACACAAACGTGACTGCAACTCCTGGCTGGATTTGTCACTTTCATTTTTGAACATAATTTTAGTGTAGACAGTGGGTGTCCACAGCACGTAGTCACGGGCAAGAGCATGTGGTTCCTGAGTGAAAGCAGGTGGGTTGGTGACTAGCCCAGCGTTGAACGTCGTGGTTCTCCAGTGGTCACTGAGTGTTGAATGCTTCTTGTTGAAAATCCAAAGAGCTTTCTCTTGATGGCAGGAAGGCACACTGCCCATTGAGAGACTCACAGGGCTGTGTCAGGGGTGACATTGGTCAGAACGCTGTGATGGCACCTGCCTCCCACGACCTGGCTGCAGACTGGCTGCATTGCCATGCTCTGGAGGAGGGGGCAGGGAAGCTGCACAGACACATGGACGCGGTCAACTTTGAATCAAAGAGTGGAGAAGTTCCAGGACACGTATTCTGTTTGCACACATCAGCATGAGAGATAGTGATGAAAATACACGAGTAAGTCTAAGAGACTGTGCTAACAAGAGCCGCAGAACAATGGAGCTGGTGTGGAAGCCCATGTCAGTCCAGCTGGATCCACTGTTTCTGCAGTGTGTATGGAGCACTGGGGTGACTGAGCCCTGAGCTTTGGGATTGTGCAGTTTCCGTTGCTCTCTAGTTTCTGCATAGAGAAGAAGGAGAAAGGCATGCGGGTGCCCAGGGGTGCAGTCCTCACTCAGCCTCCTTCAGTGACAGCCACCTACTGTGCGTGAGGAGCCTGTTCAGCTGGCTGATGCAGAAGTCAGAGAGGCAGATGCGAGACTTCCAGGCGGGCTTCCCCAAGAGCCCAGGTGGCAGACCTCTCCTGTAAGGGCCTCGTGCTGGGGTTTCAGGGGAACTGGGTGCTAGAGTCTCTTTCTGCTGCAGGAAGACAGCTCACACCTGGGTGTGTGAACTTTTTCAAGGACACTTCTATGATGTTTTCGTGTGCCACAAAATATTCTTATTTTGATTTCAGAGACATGAAAACAAGCCAGAGGACAGGTCTTCTTTTGCAGCCTGAGTCACCCTGTTGACTAAGCAGGCTTGCCTTTGTGAATGCACTTTTCCTAGAGGAACCAGGAAAGAAGCAGCAGCATGTATGCACACTTGTGGCAGAGAAGGGGGATCGTGTTCACTGCAGACCAGGATGCACTTCCCAGGGGCCACACAGACGAGAACACAGGGATGGAGGGGGCTGGAGACACTGCAGGGCTCAGCGGCAAATGCTGGAAGCCCACACTGTTTCCTCACTTGCCCCAAGAACTGAAGAAGAAATAATTGCTTCAATGCTCCTAATATCTTCAATTGTTCATGAGAGAAATGTAAGAACAAAATAACAGATTTGATGCAGAAATGGAATAGGTTTAATGATGAGCTAGTTTTGTCTTTATTTCTTAAATTTATTATTTAATTTACAATTAAAATGTGAAATGACATGTAAAGGAATTATTCCATGAAGACATTTTCAAGCTTTAATTGTTTATTCTTTATTCTCCTAGAAACTAATGGTGTTCGCTTATTAGCCTGGGCATGTCCTTGAAAACTCAAAAACCCCACTATAAAAAAAACTGCTTCCCTTTGATGGTTTTCACTTAATTTACTTGTCTTCATCTAACAGATTCCTAGCATTGTTCTTGATGTAGATTTCAGGGAAGAAATTGGTACTTGTAGTGAAAATCAAGCTTTCTTTTCTAAGATCTGGTTGCAGATACAGTCTGCAACTGCCTATCACCTCAGAATGGAAGGCCCCCTCCCGCCAGCTTGGGTTTCTCTCTCGACCATCAGAATGGTGCACGTTCACTGATATTCCAACAGTACGGATGGAACAATGAAGAGGCTTCAGCAAACGAACAGCAGGCCTTACAAGAAGATGAAGCTATCCACACACAGTCACTTGGTACTCTCACGCTAAACCTGTTATGTGATTAAAATAGCTATAAAGCAAGGTTTGGAGAAAATTCATGTCTGGTGTTTTCTTTGCACAAATATCTCCTTTTGTAGCAGTGTATTGATGAAATCAGTTTTTAAAATGTTTAACAAATAGCACATGCATAATCATTGAGAGTGACTGAGAAAAGAGTCAATTGATCCTCATTATTGGTGGAGTCCGTACTTGTGAATTTGCCTGCTCATCAGGGTTTAATTTTAACCTCAGGACGAGTGCTTACTGGGCGTTTGTGGCTGTCTGTAGACGTGCACTGAGTGTGCAAAGTGTGAGTACCTGGCAGGAGTTCTCGGAGCAGGACCGGGGCGACCTGCCTGGTGTCTCAGCGTGAACAAGCGTGTCTTCCACAGGCTACCAAGGCTCCCGTTTTGCTCCGGTGTGGAGCAGCACGGGGGCCATGACGTGGAGAGGTGTGCTCTGACTCTTGAGCTCCATCAGAAGGTGCCCCCACCTCACCATGGTGTTTGGGGAGCACATTTAGAGGAAACGGTCACACATGAGAGTCTGTGGCCCTCCCTGTGGGGCGGCAGAGGCCTGGACGCTGTCTGCAGTGTGGCTAAGCCCGTGGCACTGGGGAAGCCGCCTCGGAAGAGGAGCCTCCGGCCTGCTGCTCAGGGCAGCTGGTCAGGCAGCTGGTCAGGTCGGCTGCTCAGGTCACTCTGCACTGCTCCTGATCCTGTCTGAGGCTCCAGAATATAGGGCATTGGGAATCCTCTTTGGAGCTTCCTCAAACTCCTGATGCACAGAAAGCCTGGTTGGTGGCTCATGCCACTGATCTTCTGGGGTTTGTCACCCAGTGGGGGACAATCCCAGCAGATGGGAACCCTCCTAAGGGGCAACCCATGAAAACACACCCATGCAGTGGTGAGGCAGGGTGACTCGGCAAGAAACCTCAAGTGGCTTTGATGAAACAGCTGCAGCGCTGCAGGGATCTGATCTGCTGGCTGAGGGAGGGAAGGTGACCACAGTGCCCGGTGACCTGCCGAGGAGGAGACCACCCTGACACAGTGCCGTTTGAGCTTTGACCAATCCTGGGCACATTGCCAGATTATACTGCCAGAGGGTCCCACAGACAGCAGGTCCCATGCGTGTCTAGAAAGAGCCTGATGACCAAGGAAAGGTTTATGCCCCCTGGCGAAGGGGCTGCGGTGCAGGTGGCGCTGACCACTCCTGTGTCCAGCCTCCAGCCTCCATGCCAGAGGATGTGATTTGTGTAAGTTTCCTCTCTGGAAACACCACATTAGGTTCAATGAGGACAGCTCAGGAACCAGGGTGAGGTGTGCTACCTCTGGGGAGATTTTTATATGCTAAGCAGTAAGCCTTGAAATGTTTTGGAGTGAAAGACTGATGATACTTTATGAGCTGTCTACAGAATGAGGCAGCAAGGATTCCATTGCTCACTCTCTTACAGGCCACAGAATTACAAAGAGAAGAAGGTGACACCATGACGTGAGCAGCCATGGATGCTGGCCTTGGACTGCAAGGCAGACCGCGAGCCTGCAGCGTGCAGGCCCCAGTGGTGCTGCTCAGCTCTGGGTGCCGGTGACACTTCGCCTCATCAAACTGCCAAGACCGAGGAGCAGAGAATCCAAGACATCTGTTTCTAATAAATGATTAAATGATGCACTTGGAAGCACTACTTTTTTTCTTTAGGTCAACCTGACGTTTGATAAAATTTTATGCTTGGTCACTACTCTGTGTGCTCAGGGCCCTGTTCACTGTGCCAAGGTGGGGCACAGGGTAGAAACCCCGATTCTCTGTGAAAGAGCCCCCCTCTGAGCCCTCCTGCAGGGGAGGTGAGGTGTGTGCTCCGCTGATAAGAAACGGCAATGATAACAAAGCTGATAAGAAAGGGGGATGGACCACAGCTCGTGGAGCCATTCACCTGTCCAAGGCCCCCGGGCTGCCTCTAGCTTTGGCTGTTGGAAGTGCAGCTGTTAAGAGCTCGTGTGCAGGTGGCTGGATGCCTGTGAGCTTCCACGTCCCTGCCGTCCATGCTGGGAGCACAGTCACTGGGTTGTGTGTACTTGCTTGTGTAGGTTTCAAGGAAGGTGACACACTTCCAGAATGGCTTTGCGATTCTGCATTGCCTTCAACAGTGCACCAAAGGTCCAGTTTATGTGACTATAGCCCCCGGCACTTATGCCCCCTAGGAGTGAGACACCATGCTTAAGAGCGGGAAAGCAGGAGAGTTAGTGAAGAAGAGCTGGGAAGTCAGGCCAGGGGATGCACACGGTCCTTCGTGTCTGGGACAGAACTACCTCCCGCATCAGGGCTCGCTGCTGTCACTGCGAGGCAATGAGTGCTAGTAATTATGAGCTGAGACATTAATTATGATAATTGTTCCTTGATAGAAAAGACAGCCAGTTGAGTGATAATTTTAGACATTTCCATCGTGAATGTTGGAGAAGGGAGTTTGGTTATTAAGTGGGCCTCATGTTGGGTTTCCACTGCTGTGGCGACAAATCACCCCAAATCTGGCCGCTCAGAGTGACAGATCAATCCTCCACTGAGTCAGGAGTCAGGGCTGGCCTCTGCAGTGCTTCAGGGAGCTGTCCACCTGTCTGGGGTGCTGCAGACCTGTCCTAGGCACGGGGGGAGGGAGGGCTGTGGCCTTGTTCTTTGAGGCCCAGCATGGGCTGCACACTGCCTTTACTTTCAAGATGGCATTTACTTTCTGTGTTTTCTAGAAGTTTCTTTTTTTCTCTGGTTGTGTGATTTGGCTTTTGTCTCCAATACTGGGCTTTTCCTCAACGGTGCAATGATCTTGAGTCTGCTAGGTATGGAGGCAAGGCAGAGCTGCTGGTGAAACCTGCGTGGGTGTGGGCATCCCAGCAGCGGGCATGACTCCTGGTCCAGTTGTCCAAATGCCCGGCTCTCCTTCCTCCCTTCTGGCCGTGGTGCAGCATCTCACAGAAAGAGCCTCCTGTCTTGCTTTGAGTCTTCCTGCAGCCTCGGCATGCGAAGGAGGTGCTAGGGTCCACCCTCAATTCCCCAGGGTCTTCATCTGCTGGTTGAGTGTGCCTTCCTTGGGGGCCGAATCTAGAGGAGTCCTGACTGAGTCCCCGTGGGAGCTGCGCATCCTCCCTGGGTGGGCAGGGTGGTGGCGGTTCCCTCCTCGCCCTTCTGAAGCTGCAGCACCGTCCTGGCTGAGCTCATGCTGTTCTTCCACCCATGAGCTTGCTTCCCGAACGGGCCCGGACTCCAGGGGACTCCCTGTGCTCTGCAGGTGGTGCTCATTTCCAGGCTCTGAGTCTTTTCTACTCTGGGGAGGGAGACGATGAAGGCTTGTGCCTCCTCCGGAAGGCAGCAGCCGAGTGCCAGGCCGCTGGACCTGGGAGAGCTTTGGGAATCCACGCAAGGCCCCCATCTGTCTCTCGGTTGGAACATTGCACTGGGGAGGGCTAGAATTATCCGAGGTGCTGCGTGATGGTGTGTGTCCCGGGGGGGTGTCACTGGAGAGTCACAGGGGTGGTGGGAGGCCGTTGGCAGCGCCTCAGCCATCACCCAGGGGCGGCTTCACAGGAGCCGCAGGGCGCTGTCTCAGGGAATTCAAAGCAAAGCTTATTTCTGTACCTTCTTCTTGGAAGGATAATGATTTTCTTCATCAATGACAATCTCTTCAAGGCTTTCAGTAACCTCCCATATGGAAGCATGTACTTCATTAATTTTAAAAACTCAGAAAATTTAAATAATGAAATACTGCAGCTTTTCCCACTAATCTTGAGTTAACCTCTTTTTGAGAAAAAAACAGATGCTTAATCATTTTTGTTAAAATGATTAAAGATTTAGACAGAGGGGAGAATCCAACTTAAACCTGCGGGTTGCCCTTGAGTCGAAGCAGTTCATTCTATCAGTTCTTTCCTGACATGTTCCCATTTTCTGTTTTCCTGCCCTCCTCCAGGAGGAATGAGATACTGCGTCAGGTGCACTCTCCCTGGGAAGGCCTAAGGAATGTGCCCTGCCCAGGTCTCTGACATTAAGCAGACTTGGCACCAGCTGGGCTACCTGTGACTTTGGGATAACTATGCACAGGACTTCCCGTCTGTGAGGAGAGGGAATGTGGAGCACCGCCAGGGGGACAAATGCAGGCGGCAGGGCGGAGGGGACAAGGGCGGGTCAGCCTGAGTCAAGGCCAGGTTCCAGCAGTCGCTCTGGCCACAGGGCCTGGCAGCTGCCACGTGTGGGGCGGAGCAGGCTGCAGGCCAACCACCCGTCCGTCACGACACAGCGACCCTGTCCCAGCGGTGGTGGCACCAATGTGGGAACCAGCAGGCATGCACCTACTTCCGATGGAATGTGGGGGTGAATCATCCCATCTCCACTTAGAGATTAATGGGCGGGACAAAGAAAGGGGAGCGTCCAGGCAGAGGGAGGAGTAGGTCCAAGTGTCCAGCAGGACAGAACAGCACAGGGATGGGGGAGCCTCCAGAGCAGCAGGAGGACCTTGAGGGTGGTCAGCGGGCAGAGGTCCCTGTTATGCTGAGGTCCAAAATAAGGATTTGCAATCTGAAAGGCGTGAGTGGGTCTAGGAGATTGGTCCTTTAGAAAACTGCTCAGAGGTGGTCAGAGGCCAGCAGTATGACTGGGCAGAGCAGGCATCCTTGATCCTGGGACCTCAGCTGAGAGTCACATACTAGGGTGGACTGGACTCAAGGCTTGGAGTCTCCAGAATAACCGTCCACTCACGTCTGGCAGTTAATGAGTCTCCTTTGTGACCTTCACGTGACCTCTTTAAATAGCCTGTTCTTCCTTAAAACAGGACAGCTGGCAGAGGCCAGCAGAAGGCACAGGGCCTTTTGTGACCTGACCTTGGACACAGGCAGCATTGCTTAGGTACCCTTGGCCCACGGAGGTGTGCCCGGGCCCCAGGGGAGGGACACAGGCTCCACTTCTCCCTAAGAAGGAGCTGGATCTGGAGGAGGTATAAGAGCCAATGCCATCATCCTAGGAAAATAGGGTCCTGTGGCTTTATCACTGGGAAATGCAGCTTTCTCCAAGTCTGTAAGTGACTATCTGTGAACCACTGATTTTGAGACCAAAGATCACGGCTGTAATAGAACATAAAAGTTGCACGGTGGACACAGTAAGCCAGGTTTCATTCCAAGTGCAGTGGAGGCCACTGGAGGTCTTGGTACAAAGGAGGTCCCCTGGTTACCCCTGTTTATTTCTCCGACTCGCAGGGCTTTGAGGGAACGCTGGCCTCCAGGAGGGGTAAGCGGAAGCATCTAGGGAGCTGTGGTTCTGGGTGAGAAGCCAGGGTGAGTTGCATCCTGATGAGGGCAGACTGGCCAGAACCAGGACAGCTCAGAGAAGCTGCCTGGAGCCACAGGAAAGGGAGGGATCTGGAGTGAATTCAGAGGTAGTAATGGAGCAACCGATGAGAGAGGAAACTGAGTTCCCAGGCTCAGGAAAGGGGAGCCTGGGCCAGGAGTGCACCTGCGGGTTTCTAGCAGAGCGTGGGGTGATGTGCTGGGTGGTCATGTGTGCAGCTCATGGGAAGGTCCGGGCGGGGGTGGAAGAGATGATGTGGCTGGCATCAGAGGTGCCTGCTAAAAGGTGAGTGGAATTAGCCAAGCAAATGAGGAAAGATGACGGTTTGACTTTCCAGGGAGATGAATTAGCTCTAGCAAAATCACAGAGGCAGGAAATAGGGATCTGTGCTAGGATTACAGCTCTGCACAAAAATATTTCAAAGTGGCATTTGGGCAAAGGCAGGAGGGGTCAAGCCTCTGACAGCAGATTCGGTGTGAGGCTGTTCTGTTCTGATAGCTCCACGTCCTCATTAATCCGTGCTGTCTTTGCTGGTGGGGTTTGTGCTTAGTATTATCAATGCCACTCAGTCGATGAGTGCAAGAGCAGCGCGCTTTGAAACACAATGAAAGGAGGCTTGTGACTTGGAGAGGGGAGGACACAGGCGTGACAATGGTCGGGACACGGGAGCACTGCCCAGGTTCACGCACCTATTTCAGGACGTGGAACTGCTTTGGAAGGTGAGGGTGAGTCCTGAAGCAGGAGGAGGGTCGTGGCTGCTGCAGAGCCAAGGATCACTGAGAAGGGAGGGAGCAGGACTGGGCTTCATGGAGGAAGTGCATGGGACGTTCTGTTCCAAGACCCAGGGCAGATGAAGCTGGGAAAGGTGCCCTTGGAGCAAGGTCTCGAGGGCCACGCCACCCCTGCATTGGCCTGCCATGTCCTCGGGACCTGTTCCTGTGTGGGAGACTTTCTTGCACCGATTTTGTCCTGAGGTTCAGGTGCACATGTGCACTCTGACCCCACTTAGCTCTGCAGCGTGAGAATTTGCAAATGATGTCCCTGTCCTCACCACTGAAAGCGATTCTTTCTCAACAGGAAGATGTCGAATTTGTTCAAAGAAGCTGAATAAGACACATGCCTGTATTTTTACTTCTGTTACAGGCTACATTTTGCCAAGCAATTGACATACATTTGCTCTTTCTATACATGGAAGACAGTATTGAGTTCAGATGATTACCTCCTATTTTCTGTGTTTGAAAAGAGATACTACCTCCCCGTTCCCAGACTCGTGGAAGCCAAGGTGAGAGCAGGCGTGCATCCTGTCTCCTCCAAAATCCCCTTCCCCTCCCCATGCTGGCCTCCAGAGCTTCTCCTTCCAGACTCCTATCAGCCCACACTAACCTTTTCTCTGCCCTCTCTCTCAACTCAGTACAAAGAAAAGGTGAAAGAAGCAGGCATTGCAAGGACTGCTGATTAACCTCGCCTGTTCTCATCAGCATTTCCTGCTCTGCAGAATTAGTAGCCCTGCTCTCTTCGAGCAAATTAGCAGCCTGAGTTCCCTGCGTGGAGCTCTTAGCTGCTGACTGGCTCATGTTGGATGGTTCTTCACAAGAGCTCACCCCTCAGCCAGCGAGTACTGTTGTATGAAACGCAAGAGGCTGGACAAAGTGGGTAAAACCTTCTAGTTTCCGAGAGATTTTCAGGGGGATTTGATTCCTTGAAAATACCAACCCATGCCAGGATCTGCCTATGAAACCTACAATTCTGTCCAGAGAGAGGAGGTCTTGGTCCAGCACAATTCGTTTTATGTTCTCTTTATTTAAGAACAGGATTAATCTTAAAATCTTAAGCTACTTACCCTAGTTCCTTCCAACTTCCTCTGCAAATTAAATGCCAGGCATAATGATTAATCACACAAGGCCACAGAACACATTTGACATCCAGTTGAAATTGGTACCCATCGTATTAAAAGAACTCATCACTGAAATGAGGGTCTTTGATTTGGTCTGGATTGCTCGTTTCTATTAGCACAAGTGTGAACTATTTAATGAGAAAAATGAAACAACGGAAGGGGTAAAATCAAGCCCTCAAACGGGTCCTGTCTCACCCTGTCACCCAAATGTCCGTGAGCTCGGTCACAGCTGCTGGTTCTGATATGCACAGTGCCCTACCCCGAGCTGTGGCCAGACACTGCTGTGAGGTCAGACCCGTGCTGCCTGCATCAGTCACTTAGATGGCTGGATGTCCAGCTCGGAGCTTAAGTGGACTCCACCAAGGAAACTAGGCTATTGTGTCCCTAGGTGATTTCTTTCCTTTCTTAGTAATTAGGTTTTAAAACCATCCATGTGAAAATGCAAAAATTTGAGAGATACGTTTTTTCATTCTGACACCTTAAACATCTCGTAAATCACACTTTTAATATTTCTTGTCAAAGTTTCATCACGTCTAACAGAAGATAAATGCACTATAATAAATTCTCTGCCAAGAGTAGGCATTTACTGAGTATCTGTGAATGGATAAAAGACCAAAGAAAGAGAAGAGCATCAACATTCCTAAGAGCTTTGAAACACAGGAGTCTAATTTAAAGAATCATCTTCCTTTGAATTTTATGTCTTTTTCAGTTTCTTGAAATAATAATGGATAAATGCTCATATCCATTTTGAGAATAAAAGACCATAAAACCAGAAGACATTCCTCTGTCTGTCGGTCATTCTCCGTGGACGGCACTTGGGACAATGTGGCGCCATGGCTGTTTCCATGGGAACCACGAGAGTGCAGAGCAGAAAGGGACACTGAGAGGCGGCAGAGTGGGGAGGAGCCACACCCAGCCCAGACCTGCACCTCCCATGAGGCTGGGGGACATCCGTTGCTTCGCTCTTCTATGGAAGAGCTGATAAACACACCGAGGACTTCACCTCACTCCATGTGTTTTCAGCTGAATGCATTTGCAGTCTTGCAGCTCCTGTCAGTTTCCAAAATGCCTCATCATGTAGGGTCAGTCATAGCATATGGAGGTTGACCTTGGGAAAGTCAAAGCCTGACTCACAATAGCTAAACCATGGAACCAACCTAGGTGCCCTTCAACAGATGCATGGATAAAGAAAATGTTATATTTATATACTTGTGTATGTATATACACAATATATATGTATATATGCATATATGTATATATATATGATGGAATATTACTCAGCTTTAAAGAAGAATGGAATTATGGCATTTGCTGGTAAATGGATGGAATTAGAGAATATCATGCTAAGTTAAATAAGCCAAACCCAAAAAACGAAAGGCCGAATGTTTTCTCTGATATGCAGAAGCTAATTCACAATAAGCAGGGAGGATAGGGAAGAACAGAGTTACTTTAGATTAGGTAGAGGGGAGTGAAGGGAGCGAAGGGGCATCGGGTAGGAAGGATAGTAGAGTGAAACAGATATTACTATCTCATGTACATGTGATCCTGCAATATGTATCATCAGAAAAAATGAGAGATTACTCTCCATTTATGGATGATCTACCAATATGTATAAATGCATTCTACTATTATGTACAAGTAATTGAGCAAATAAAAAATTAATAAAAATTAATTTTAAAAACCTGAACAATAGCTGAAATGGTGAAGTAAGACCTGTGTCTCCGCCTGCCTCTCACATGGTGCTGGGGAGGCCGTCCCTCCTGCGTTCGGCATATTCTTGCTCCCTGGGAAGAACGCTCTGGCTTCGTGAATGCTGGCTTGACTTTGGCGATGTGCTCTTTCTTCCAGACACGTGGCCGTGCGTTTGCCCAGTCTGGGAAGGGTGATGTGGCCCTGTTGACGTGGCCCTGTTGACATGCGGACATCTTTCAGGCACCAGGGCTTCTTCGTCTCTGAGACTAGGCGACAAGATGCCTGGGGGCGGGGCTTGCAGCATCCCCAGCTGCTCAGAGTGGTCCGGGGCAGCAGAGAGGCTGGCGTCTTCTATCAGAATGTCCGAGGAAGAGCCGAAGGTCCTACAGAAGCTTCAGTACCGCGGTGGCAAGGACACCGTCAGGGACTGCATCCATTTCCTGTGGCTGCTGTAGCAGATCTCCCCAACCAAGAGGCTGATAACAGCGAAAATGGGCTCTCCAGTTGTGGATGGGAAGGCTGGTCCCCGGCAGGCAGGCGCCCCCCCGCAGGCTCGGGAGCAGAGCCTTCCTCCCCGCTGGCCCAGGCACTGGTGGCTCCTGGGCTCCTTGGGGTGTGGCCGCCTTTCTCCCACCTGGGTCTGTCTCTGTGGTTCCAAATCTCCCTGTCCCTAGGAGAACAGCAGCCGCCGCCTTTGGAGTCACCCAGAGGCAGCAGGGCCTCATCTTAACACCATCACCTCTGTGAAGACCCCATTTCCAGACAAGGTCATGTCCAGGCATACCAGGGTTGAGATTGAACGTGACCTTGGGGACACTGTTCAAGACGCTGGTGGAAGCTTCCTGGTGATTTTGCCTCTAGGCAGGTGGTGAAGTCACACTTGGAGTGTCACCGGTGGTCCTGCTTTCTGGCCCCTCCCCAGCACTTTCCTTGTGGCAGAAGTCATTCTTCCCAAGCGGCTGAGAAGAGGTGCAAGTGGGGGGTCAGTCTGAGTGGAAGAGAGGAGGGAAGGAAAGGGTGCACATTTACATTTCTCTGTACGTTCTCAGGATAATCACCAACCAAGGTGGAAGGCAGGCAAGACCACACAGAGTGAGCGCACTCTGGAATCTCTAAGTTCCGTGCACCTGAGTGACCATCATTCAGGCGCAATCTGGGCACATTCTTGAATTTGCAGCTCGGGCTCTGGCTGGGTTGAAGTGTCCTGCCAGAGCCAGGGGTGGGGATGGGGCAGAAACCATGGTAACCGCCATGCTCCCTCCGATTACTGCGTGTTCACCCTGAGGTCACCTTTCTCCAGGATGCAGATGACAGGCAGCTGGAGGGGAGTTCCCTGCTCAGCCTCCCGGCCTTTGTGGCCTCGTGTCAGCGGCTGCACCTGGCCAGCAGCTCGAACCTTCAGGGCTGGTTGTTCTGTGGAATTTGGCTCAAAATCTGTGAAGGCGTCTCGGGCTTCCCAGGTCCCTGACTCCTGAAAATAGCTAAGTCTACCTGAACCTGAACTCGGTGTCCTCTTCCTCAGCCCCTCCCCAGGTGCACTAATTAAATCAGCATGATTCTTGTGCCGGGTGTGATCTTGACAGCAAGGAGGTGGTGCGGCTGCTGTTGGTTCCTCTGCTTTCTGGAGAGTCTAAGGCAGAGGGTTTGTACAGCTGGAATCCCCACGATCATTGCAGCATTTTCCCCAAATAATTGTTTCAGATTGTGACTGCTGCTTCCAACATGGTCTCACCTATTGGGGAACCTAAAAATGTTGACCTCATGGGAATGCAGAGTGGAATGGTGTTCACCGGAGTCTGAGTGGTGGGCGGATGGGGGTACTGGTGAAAACATAGAGATCACAGCTCGCTGGAGCCGCAGGCTCTGCAGAGCTGCTGTACAACTTGGCGAGTGCAGCTCACGAGGCCATGATGCTTTCCTGAAGAACACTGAGCTAGATGTGGAGTGCTCTCCCCACAGAGGGCAACGGTGCCTTTGTTAATTCATAAATCGAACCACCCACAAGGTACATGTGCTTCAGGCCTCGCGCCATACACACTGGACACGATTCTGTCTGTCAATTAGAAAATAAAATTTTTTAAAAGATATTCAACATTTCCATCATGCTTTAAAATTCTGCTTTTCAGTGAAAGCCTTCTTTCAGAGGCAGTCCTGACTCCGCTTTCCATCACTGCAGGTGCTTTTCTCCATCGATATTCATAGAAACGCAGCAGGACATTCTGGGCCTGCGTGTGCCTGACTTGATTCTCTCCATTGTTTCTGAGATTCTCTTTCTCAGGTGAGTGAGGCATTCCTTCGTGTTCGTACCAAGCATACAACTGAACGGTAGACGCTCGGGTCAGATTTGAGCTATTAGGAATAAAGGCGATACGACGAATCTTGTGAAAGAAAACAAAGGGTCTATTTCTGTTGGTCTGTAAATTTCAGATCCATTGTTTCTGTAGGGCTAGATTCTACGTTCTTGGAGAATATCACAAATCCTTGGTCCAGTTAAAATCAGGACATTCTCCCTTCAGTGTCCTGAGCAATGTGAATTTACAGAACTGGGAGGTGACAAGATTTTGCACATTTACAATTTTGTAAACATAGCATAAGTGATACAGGGGATGATGCTAATAATCCCTGGTGCACTGCAGTAGCCTCGGACTCTCAAGCTCTCAGCTCCCGTAGGCACAGACAAAGGCCCTGCTGCACATTCTCCCAGAGCCCGACAGTGTGATTTTAAAATATCAGTTTTAATAAGATTTTGGAAGATTCAGGAGCAGAAACTTATTCTACAGAGTGGTTAACTTTGCTCTCTCCATTTGTTCAACTGTTCGATTTTAAGCATGCTTTCTGGTTCCAACTCTTTCTTGTTCTGAAATCAGGATAATGAACTAGAAATTGTGGTGCTCTGATGGTTCAAGGAGAGCCGTTTGCAGCAAGGAAAACTAAAGCAACTTGGAAATTCGATCTGTAAAATGCCTGTGATTCCTATTCCAAGTCAGTGAGAAACCCATGATGCATGTCAGCTGCGGGTCACACCACTAGCTGACTACTCAGCCCAGGCCCCTCTCTGTCTCTGGTGGGAGATCCCAGCAGGTGGAAGGTGCTTCAAACATACCTTGTTCTTTGTCACTCATTGGCCACTTAAACATTTATCACACAATGAAACTGAGGCACTTACACATCGCCTGTTTTATGCTGTATTTAGGAGTGTTGTGTCATCGTTGGGAAACAAGAACACCATGTCCCTGCCTGTTCCCCCAAACCAAGGCAAGTTAAGGGAACAGTGAGCACCAGCCTGGGACACCAAGTCCACACCCATGGTCAGAAGGACGATGGCTCCCATTAATGACAATGTGGGGCTTTACTTAGCACCCTTTAATGGCTGACTCCTGCTTTAGTGACCTTTTATTTTAGGTGAAGAGAGAACAAATAAAACAAACATGGGGAAGAGTACAGAGAAGAGCAGTCCAGGGCCATGGAGCAGGATCCTGGGTTTTCAGGATCTTCAGAAGAATGGCGCTGGGTGGTAGGAACTGGAGGAGGCTTCCCTGGGTGGTGAGAACTGGGAGAGGGCTTCCCCGGGTGGTGGGAACTGGAGGAGGGCTTCCCTGGGTGGTGGGAAATGGAGGAGGGCTTCCCT
>JAJEJO010001539.1:187564-247090 GCA_020662805.1 Glaucomys volans
TCACTTTGGTTATATGGACATTTTAGCAATATTAAGTCTTCTTAGCCATTGAAGGTGTCTCTATGGAAGCTGGAGGCATGACACTCTGGCTTTCAAAACATGTTCAAAATCTCCAGTAATCAAAAACGTGTGGTGATGGTAGACAGGGACTCATGGATCTGTGGTAAAGAAACAAGAGCCCAGAAATGAACCCAAACATCTGTGGTCAGCCTGTCTGTGGAAAGAGGCCAAGAAAGTCCAGTGGTGGAAGAATGTTTCCTCAAAGACTGGTGCTGGGGAAACTGGGTGTCCAAATGCAAAGCAATGAGATGGATCCTGATCTCACTACGTCCAAAATCCAATTCAAAATGCACCCAAGACTTAATGTGAGACCCGTATCTGTAAAACTCCTAGAAGAAAACACAGGGGAAATATTCTGTAGTATTGATCTTGGTAATGGTTTCGGGACACTATTCCAGAAATGCAGACAATGAAAGTCAAAATAGATGAGTTACACCCTGCAAACAAAGTTTCTGCGCAGCAAAGGAAATGATTGTCAGAACCCACAGGGGGCCAGTCCTTCTTTTGATTGACAGCCAGCAAAGTAGGAGAAAATATTTGTACAATATATCTGATAAAGACTTCACACCGAAAATAATAAGAACTACCTTGACTCAAGAGCAAAACGCTAATAACCTGATTAAAAACTGGGCAAAGGACCTGAATCATTACTTCTAAGGAAGATACACAAATGGCCAATAGGAAAAGGTGCTCAGGGTCACTAATGTTTTGGAAAATGAAAATGAAAACCATAATGAGATGTCACCTTATCCATGTTAGAGTGACTGTTATCACAAAACGAAGGACAAGCATTGGAGAGAATGTGGAGAGATGGAAACCCTTATGCACCGTGGGTGGAACTTATTTCGACCATTATGAAAAACAGTATGGAGGTTCCTCCATTAATCAAGAATAGAAATACCAGATGGTTCCACAATCCTACTTCTGTGTGTATGTCTAAAAAAAATTAAAACAAGATCTTGAAAAGTCACCTGCACTCCCTCATCCAATCAAACACTGCTCACATTAGCCATGATACAGGAACGGGTAAAGAAAAAGTGAGTATACATACATACAAGAAGGAATTAAGGCTGCAGGGAACATTTTGGTAAAGTAGCTTATCTTCATGGCAGGGCTCTCCTTAATTAGTGGCAGAATCTGATATTGGACAATGGGGAAGGGCTAGAGAAAACCAATCCATTTTAGTTATTATTATTGCATTTGCATGCAAAACTAGGGGAATTCCACGATAGTACCAATGAGATCTAAATTTTAAATTCCAAAGCTTGTAAAGAAGGCCTGTTCCTTTAGTGCAGGAGATATATTGGGACAGGATTTGAGTTGACTTGTGAGTGCTGCGAGTTATGGTTTAGATGTGGTGTGTCCCCCAAAAGTTCATGTGCAAGGTGAGCAAAGGAAATTTAGAGGTGAAATGATGGGTTTTGAGAGCCTTGACCTACTCAGCGTGCGAATCCCCTAGTAGGGACTAACTGGGTAGTGACTGTAGGCAGGTGGGGTGTGACTGGAGGAGGTAGGTAGTTGAGGGCGTCCCTTGGGGGTATAAGTTTTGTGAGCTCTCTGCTTCCAGGTGCCTTGTTCCCAGCTGCTCTCCTCCACCACACCATTCTTCCATGGTGTTCTTCTGCCTCACCTCCTACCCCAAGGAACAGAGTCAGCTGTCCATGCGCTGAGACCTCTAAAACTGTGAGCCCCAAATATACTTTTTCTCCTCTAATTGTTCTGGTTGTGTCTTTTGGTCACAGAAGCAAAAGAGCTGACAAAATCTCTTTGTCTTGCTCCTCAAGTCAAGAGAACACCTGACGAGATCAGCTGACGCAACAGAGAAATGGCTGTTTAGTTTTGGAATTCCTTTTCCCTTAAAAATTGTGAGCATCTCAAAGTAAGTTTCCTTCAGTAAATGGTATCAAAATTTCCAGAGAAGGAATTAAATGAGATTTATCTTTGCTCCAAAAAGAACAAAAATGTTTAAGTTCATAAGCAAAAGGAAACTTTGAACCAATTCTAAGATGACATTTGTATTAGTCAGGGTTCTCAGAGGAACAGAATCAAGAGGCATTTATTTGATTTATTAGACTGGCTCATACAACCAGAACCTGGATGGTCCACAATGGCGTCTGCAGCTGGAGAGCTGGAAGAACCAGCAGCTGCTCAGTCCAAGATGCAGAAGGCCCAGAAGCCCCAGAACAAGAGGGATCAACAGTGCTTTTCTAGTTCCAGACCAAAGCTTCTGGAAACTACCTGGAGCATCACTGGCAGAGTCTGTATTGGAAGAGTGAAGAAGTGAGAGTCTGATATCCTCAGGTGATTGAAGCAGCGATCAAGAACCTGTTCAAGAAGAGCTGAGCTTACATCTGCATCTGCTTCCTTGTTCTTCCAGCTTTTATTCCATCCTCCTGGGCAGTGCTGCCCACACTTAGGGGGCGCTCAACTTCAGTTCACTATCCCACATGCCAGTCATTCCTAGACATGCCCTCGTGGACACACCCAGAGGCCTCTTAATCACTGGCATCTCTCAATCCAATCAAGTTGACGATTCACATTAACCATTACAACATTAGAGAAAAATATGTTTTATAAAACAAAATGTCTACACCTAACCTAATTTTCTTTTTACTTCTGAAATGTTGAGGCATTTTGAAATTTAATAGGCATTTTAAATATGCTTCAGAGAACAAAATTTAGAGTGTGCTGATTTTTACTGCATTGAGCTTCGGCTATGTCAGTGATAGAGATGCTGTAAACGGGAATGTTCACATGCCATGAGAAGCTCTTCAGCAAGAGCCTTTCGTACTGATGACCAACGGGGAAGTGCATACACCTCCTGCTGTGTTCCTGGGAAGCCGACCTACATTGGAGTGTCCCCTTGGGATACGGTTCTTCCCCCTCTATGTGAGCAATGTGACTTCCTCCAGGAAACACATCTGGTGCGCTATCACTAAGGAAGTGGGTCTGGTTTCCAGGCATGGCCTGTTGCCATGGAGTCCAGGTTGGAGGCTATCAGCTATTAAATTCTATCTCAGCCTTCAATTAACACTGCAGTCACTTCTGGCTCCAGCTGCAGTGGCAGGCTTGCTTTGGATGAGGACCTCAGACATCCACATGTGTTTGTGTGTTCCTCTGTCTTCTCAAGGTGGGACTCTGTGTTGATTAAAAAGCCATAGTTATATTAAGGTATTTCTGGAAACAAATCATGATTTTTTAAATTTTATAATGATTTTTATAATATACTTTATAAACAGCTGAGTGTATAAAGTCTTACCATCTCCTGACAAATTCTCTTGTGCATGAATGGTTTTGTTTTCAAAATAACCTAATTGTACATGTTTATGAGGTACCGTGTGATGTTTCAATACACGTTCATATTACAATGTTCACATCAGGGAAATGTGTGTATTTCCCTAAACATTTACTATTTTTGTGCTGAAAAATTCAGAATTATTTCTTTTAGCTTTTGTGAAATATGCAGTACAATGTCACTCTCTGTAGTTAGGTGCTGCCCGTTGCACCCCAGAGGTCTTGCTCCAGTCCAGCTAACTCGTACCCCACTAGTCCATCAGTCCCGTGCCCTCTTTCTCCCTCTTTGCCGAGTCTTGCCACTCACCGTTCCACTCACAGCTTCCATGAGATCAGCACTTTGAGGTTTCACACAAGTGGATTGTGCAGTGTCCGTCTCTCTGCAGAGATGGCTTATTCCACTTACCAGTGTCTTCTCGGTTCATGCATTTTGTGGCAAAAGACAGGATTTCATCTTCTGATGACTCAGGGGATTCCCCTGTGCAGGGCACCACCGTCCCCTACCCCCTCCCTCCACTGAGGAGCACTTAGGTGTTTCCTCCCCTGTCTCTGGGGAACAGTGCTCGGTGCCGGGAGATGCAGGCGTTGGGATACCGCGCTGTCTGCATCTCCTTGGGTGCCGCCCAGTGGGCTTGCTGGATCATGCAGTCCTCCTATTTTTGATTCTTAAGGAGCCTCTGCCTGTTTCCTACAACGGATGCACTAATTGGCATTCCACCCAGCAGTGTTAGTGGTCACCTTTGCTCCACATCCTCACCAGCACTGTTACCATTCTAACTGGAGTGACGTGATACCTTACAGTGATTTTGAATTGAATTTCCCTGGCGACTGGAGACGTCTGGTGCCTTTTCACATACCCGTTGGCCATTTGGAAGTCTTCTTTTGAGAAATATCTATTTATGTCTATTGCCCATCTTCAAACTGGATTATTTTTATGTTCTATTGTATTAAATTATATTTTAAGTTTTTAATTCTATTATATTAAATTATTTATATTACATTATTTGTATTATTTGCATTCTATTACAATCCTATTTCAGTGAATAGTTTGAAAATAATTTCTCCCACTCTGTAGCTTGTCTCTTCACTCTCTTGTCTACCATATGGAAGCTTTTGAGTTTGATAGACTTCCATTTATATATTTTACTTTTGTTTCCTGTGCTTTTATGGTCTTATCTACAAACTTCTTCCAATTTCAATGTCCTGAAGCATTTCCCTTGCTTTCTCCTAGTATTTTCATAATTTCATGGACTAAATCCTTAGTCCATGTTGAGATAATTCTTGCAGCTGGTGAGAAATAGGCCTATGGTTTCATTCTGCTTTTGGATATTCAATTTTTCCAGCACAATTTGTTGGGGACTGTTCTTTCAGCGATGTATGTTCTTAGCACCACTGTCAAGAATCTCCTGAGTGTAGTGGTGTGGGTTTGTTTTTCTAGGCTCGTTGGTCCATGTGTCTGTTTTTAAGCCAATATTATTCTGTTTTGATTACTATAGCTTTTTAGTATGTTTTGAATTTAGGTAGTAATAATGCCTCCAGCTTTATTTTTTATTTTTTGCTCACTATAGTTTTGGTTATGTAGATTCTTTTGTAGTTGTGGTTCCATGTACATTTTAGGATTCTTTTTTCTAGTTCTGTGACAAACGCATTGGAATTTTGAATCCATAGATCACTTGGGATAGCACGGACATTTTAACAATATGGGTTTTTCCAATCCATGGACATGGGATGTCTTTCCATTACTTCTGTGTCTTACTTAAGTTCTTTCATCAATGTTTTATAATTTTCAGTGTAGAGATCTTTCACCTCTTTGGTTAAATTTGCTCCTAGGTGTTTGATTTTCTTCTTGTAGCGATTGTGAATGGATTGCTTTGATTTTTATTTGAAGATGATTTCTGTTGGAGTAAAGGAATGCTGCACTTTCATCACTTCTGTGTAATGTAGCTGCAGATTTGTTACATATAGTCTCTTTTACACTGAGACATGTTTCTTTTATTCTTAATTTGTTCAAAATTTTTATCACGAAGGGATGTGAATTTTACCAAATTCTTTTTCTGCATGTATTGAGAAGATTTATGGGTTTTGTCCTTCATTCTGTTGATGTTGTACATCATGTTATTGATTTGTGTATTTGAATATTCCCTGCACCCCTGGGATGAGTCCCACTAGATCATGGTGAATAATATTTTTGATGTGTTGTTGAACTTGGTTTGCGAGTATTTTGTTGAGGATTTTTGCATCAATATTCATCAAGGATACTTGTCTATAGTTTTCTTTATGACAGAATTCCCTCCTCTTCAATTTGTTGGAATAATTTGAGAAAACAGTCAGTTTTTCCGGTGAATGTTTGGCACCATTCAGCAATGAAGCTGGTGCTGGCTTTTCTTTGGAGCCAGGCTCCATCCTTGCTTGTCATTGTGGAGGGTGGGGCCTGTGGGGAGACGTGCTGGAAGGAGCAGACAGGAGCTGCCCATGAGCACACCTGGCCCTGGAGGCTTCTCCCAGGGGGAGTCCAGAGGGTTTGAGTAGGAGTGTGGCAAGACTAGGTTCGTCTGCGAGGAAAGTCGTTTCTGCAGCAGTGTTTCAGGTGATACTTAGAGTAAATTGAGAATGGAATTGGATCATTTGTTGAAAATCTGCTTTATCTGCAGGCTTGAGAGAGCTGCACGAGGCAGATGGATAATGCCTGGGGAGGAGGCTGCGCACCAGCCAGCTCTCATTCGCCCCAGACTCCTCTCACGCAGGGCTGGGTGGTGCTTGCTCTGGGTTTGAGAAATGAGAGTGGTGTGCTTGATTGATTGTGCTGTCTCCCCTTTTTTATTACAACCTAAATGGATTCAACTGATAATCTTTGTCAGTCTTAGAGTATTGCGGTTGGAGTCCCAGGACAGAGCAAATCTAGACCTGATACAACTTTATTTTGCAACTTGAAGTAAATTAGATTTGAACAAAAAAGAAAAAGGCAAGTGATCCTCAATCTGTCTTCCTTTTGTCTATTCACTAACAATAAATTAATTCCCTTGTGATGTCCAGAGAAAAGTCTGCATAACATGCACATGAGAAATCACAGACTTTTATTTAGATTTCAATCACGCCACAAATTTAATGGTATTTTAATTTCAACATTGAATTTTTGATGATACTTCCTGGATCTGGACCTCCGCTGTGTGGATTCTAGAGCAGAGATTCATATCAGCTGCCCTGTCTGGATGTCCACCGCTCTCATCGCTGTGGCTGCGTCAAGCACTCTGGTACACTGCCCTTGGACCATACCTGAGGGAACTCCAAACATGCCCTCTAGTTGCCCTGGATTGACCTTAAAAGTCGCTAGGTTGGGAGGCTCGCAGTTCCATAGTACATCATTAGTCCCCACTGGCTTTGCCGTAGACAGAGGGCACCTCTGACATGCGGGTTCTCGTGACGATGGTTGCCTGGTGACTTTTGAGGAGATTGACAGCTGCCTTTGCGGGGTGCTAACTGGAACAGGAGGGAAAGGCTGGCCTCTGCCTCCCACTCTGCGTCTCCTCTGCCACCCTGCCTGTGGGTCAGAGTCCTGTGTGCAGACATGGGGAGGTCTGAGCGCCAGCTGCCTGGATCTGCAGGCTGGGTTGTGACCCTCCTGCCTCAGTCGGTCAGGGTCTGAGGGGCAAGGAAGCTGACTCCCAGGAGGTTGTGGCCACTTTTCATAAGAGTGGCTCAAGTCCTCTCGCCAGGTCCTTATGGTTCTTTTCTTCACCTGGGGATCAAAGAGAAGTTACTGATAATTATCAGTTTATTGAGTCCCATGTCTTATGATTAAGGATTTGCAGATTCTTTAATGTTCTTCTTTTTAAATTTAATTTTATTTGTTCTGTCTAGGTATGTGTGACAGTAAAGTGTATTTTGGCATGCCATACACACATGAGTATAGCTTATTCTAATGAGGATCCTGTTCTCGTGGCTGTACGTGATGAGGATTTACTTGGCCGTGTATGCAAACTCAAGGATAGGAGAGTTATGTCCAATGGCTTCTACTGTCTTCCCAATTCCCCTCCCCCTCCCTTCCCTTCATTAACCAGACCTAAACACTAAAGAAGCTGTACTAAAACATGGGGTCAGCAGGCCCTGGTTCAGATCCCAGCTCCACCATGTTCTGTCAGAGCAGCCTCAGGCCTGTTTCCTGCTCTGGAAAATGTCATAAGACTCACACTCTGAGTTTCCTGAGCACATTAAAGCACAGGAGATCGCATTGGTAACAAAGGCAGCCGTGTTCAAAGCGAGGCGATGGCCAGATCCCCTCCCTCCTGGCCGCTGATGTGGAGCTGTCTGCCGTGGTGGAGGAGCACACCTCTGGGCTTCAGAGCAGGTTCTGAGGCCGCCCAGCGCCAGGCTTTGCTCTGCCCACGATGGTGGACACAGACTTCCCGCTTCTTCCTGGGACCCTGGCTTTCTCCCAGACTGCCCAGGCGGCTCTTGTTTCCTCTGTGACTCTCTCAACATGAACATGTTGCAACAGTTGCATGAGGGGGAACAGCCTTCCTTGAGGAAGTAGCACAGCTTGCTATATTTGACTTTTCCACTGACAAGTCTCAAAATTTCTGGTGCAGAAAATTAATAAGCTAAAGGAGGCTTTGGCCCAGTCTTTTATATTTAGTTCATTTTTAAAAGTAGAAGTGAATGACCTCTTTAAGGGAACAGAGGTGACATACTTCAGGGCCACTGCACGGGTCTCCGATCTTGTGGGACGGGTCATATCTGAGCACGTCTGTGAAAGCACAGGCCAAGTCACCCTGCGACGCTTTCTTAGGGCAAAATTACTCTCTTATCTGCTTCATTACATCCCTGTCTTTGGTTGAAACAATAGAAAACCCAGATGGAGCCGGCCATGTCTCCGTGAGCTCAGCAACCTTCTAAAAGCCCATTTGAAGGAGGGAAGGACCCCCTCTCTGTGAAGAAGAAACGACCCCAGTACCACCCACTTCGCTAGTGCTGCCCTCACCACGGGCGCCAAGTCCCACTCCTCTCTGGAAGTTTGTCTTCCGTGCTTTGCTAACTTAGATATTGCATATGGATCTTTCAGACTTGGTGTTTCTAAAGTCCTATTTCACATGAATTCAATGGAACCCAAGTCATTCAGAAAATGACAGTTGGGTTAAGCTGCTGTCATTTGGCCTGATTCCAGTTGCATTTCCGCTGTCGTTGACTCAGATGAGATCTCCTAATGATCTAGAGTTCCACTGGCTTCATTAAGAAAGCTTCCTTGTCTTTCTGCTCTGATTCCTATTGATGAGTATATATTCTCGCTTTGCCATCCTGGGATTTGGAATTCTTTTGGCATGACAGTGTTCATCTCTTTTCAATTAGGAATCACCATGGTAATGGACCAAATCCAGTCTCAAAAACAAAGCTATTGCTGAACCTGGGAACCCATGCCGATTTCCTGGGACCTGGTCCCTGGTGAGGAGCAGAGACTCATTGTGAAGTGACAGGATATCTTCATTGACGTCGTCTTCATTTAGGAGCAATTTGTTGCCATGGAGCGGACCATTTTCCTAGAAATGCATCTGTGAAAATGCCAGAAACACTTTAGGTCCAAGAACTTTTGCTGTGGGAATCATGTCGTGGCTCTCCTGGGCTTTAAAGAAGCCCAACCAGCCAATTTAAAATCGAAGTGATCCAGACACAAAATCCTTAACACCTCCCATTCAGGTTGGGATGGTGGGTTACCAGGCTATGACCCTGTCACTGGGCACAGTGACTGTCAGGAGGAGACCCAAGACACCCGCAGGGTTGATCCAGCTGTGCCTGAGCTGAGGGTGTGACTCCCTTGGGACAGGTAGAGTACGGGCCCTTCAGTGCCTGTTTGGGGAGATCCCACCCTCCCAGGCCCTTCCTTGTGCTGCCCACGGAAGGGCTAGGAGCCTCTGAGTGCCAGGCATCTGGTCAAAGGCAAGGGCTGCGTCTACCAGTTTAGGGGTAAACAGGTGGCAGCCTCTGAGCTGAAACCAGAGAGGAACAGGAGGCTGGTGTTGGCAGGGTGAGGACGCTTAGGTCCAAAACCCCACGTGCCGTCCAGTTCGGGTCTGATTCCAGGTCAGATCTCGCTTCTGCAGGTGCAGGATTGTCAGCAGGGAGAGGGAGGCAGCTGCGGGTCTGCAGGGGGCCTGGAGAGGAGGAGGTGGCCCTGGTGCTGGGGAGGGGTCTCCACAGCAGGCAGGGGGCAGGGCACCTCCCAGTATCGCCCTCCTTCCTCCAAACCTAAGCCCCTTGCTGGTGCCTGCCTCCCGCTCAGGGTCCTCCCACCTCCCAGGAGTCTGATCTCTGCAGCAGGCCGCCTCAGAGTCCGATTTCACACGCCCTAGCAATGGGATCTGCGCCGTGATTTTGCTCTAACTGATATTTAAGCTAGCTCTGAAGACATTCCTGTCCTGGGACTTAGTGGACTGTGAGGCGATGTCCAGACAACCATGGGGACTCAAGGGTGGCCCACTGCCGAGGTCCCCAACACCTCAGTGAGCTTCTGCCTGCAGCACAGCCTGGGTGCTCCCCTGAGTGGTGGGAATTAACCACCGGAGGCCTAGCACTGCAGCCTGAGCCAGGGACCACCTGAGACCTGGAAGCTCGTGCCTTCTTTTCTTTTTCTTGTAAGAACCAAATCAGCTTCTGTTAAAGTAGCACAGAACAGCCTGTGTGTGTGTGTGCGTGTGTGTGTGTGTCCGTTTGCCAGCTTAGACAGGCGGTTGATAGCTGATTGCTTTAGAATAACCTGAGTGCTGGGTTTTCCTCAACTACACTTTAGGGCCTCGATACATTGTATTTTTCCCAAAGGACATTATATCTAAAACTTGGGCGACTTGGATGGAACCATGGTGGTCACTAGGAAGTCCAGCACAACCAGACACATCCGAACAGAGCGGCCTAACTGGCCCTGAGGGGCACAGAGTGCAGGACTCCTGCCAGCGTTCCTTCATGGGAAGCAGGTGTTCTTTCAAGGGAGGAACGAGAATTGCCAGGAGGCCAGAATGTCCTTGAAAAGCCAGGAGGCTTCCAACAGTGGGATCTCATGGGTCTGGCCCGTCAGTCAATGTGTGGGGAGAGCAGACTGCCTGCAGGCCGTGTGAGGCTCTGGCAGGTCCAGGGACAGCAAGGCAAGCCGAGCTCTGTCCTCCTGAGCTGACGGCTAGGAGAGGCAGTGCACAGACCCTCTCACCGCTGCAGACTGAGGTCAGCCAGGCGAAGGGAGACTCCAGGAGGCCACTGCAGGGGCGTGACTGGAGCACTAAGGAGTGGGACGAGACCTGGGGAGGAGCAGGAGCCACTAGGAAGATGTGGACACCATGTGTTCCAGCCAAGGGGGCCTCACACGCCGTGTCCAGAGGGCGGCCCATCCCGTCCTTCCTGGGACCACCTCTCCATCCAAGAGGGGGGCCAATAGCCAGGGGTGTTCTTTCTTCTTCATAATAATTTCTCCCTTTCTCTCTCTGGATCATTACTGTCACACAGAATCATGCCCAGAACTTCACAGCAAGACTCACTGAAATACCCACCTGGACTTCCACTTTCCCTTCACTGCCACCAGGCATCTGACCGCCATTTCCTAAGAGCTCATGATGAGATCCCAGCCCAGTTTAATTTGACTCCTCAGAATTTTGGCGGTTGACCACAGCCTGTCTGTACGTGGCATGTGTAAATCCCAGGCTTCTCATTCCAACTCCCGACCCTCCCTTTTCTCTTCCTTTAATGGAATCTTCTTTGTTTACCAGATGTTGGAAGCTGGATTTTTCCTCAATTCCCCATTTATCTCTACTGAGTTCTGAGTTGATTAAACAATAGGGAGGGAGTCACACTGATGGAGACACTGTGCTGCCTTTATTTTTAGCAATGACAGTTTGAAGGATGTGACTTGGATATAGCCAGTGGCCTTCCTAATGCAGCCCCCACATTGGACCTAACTGCCCAGTTGCAGGCCCACCGCCCCAGGGCACAGCCGTCCTTGCCACCAGGAGGACAGACCTGATGGGAGAGTGAGCTTTCTCTGCAGGTAGAGGGTGATCAAAGGAGAGGGCAGGGGTGTGGCTGCTCAGGTTCCTCTCCCAAGCCCAGCCACACAGAGGCTTCTTCACTGCTGGGCAGAAGTGAACCGAGGAAGAGGCCATGCAATTATTTCCAGGCGGAGCCACACGGAAACAAGGAATGATAATCAAGTGTGCCCATTAGCACCTTCACCCTTCTGCTCTCTTAACTTTAGTGGAGGTGCACCCCAAACCAATGCCTGCTCCCTGGACCAGCTTAGTTTTGCTCCTGCAGGACTGAAATGGGTTAATGGCATGCTAAGGACAATGCTTGTTGTGCCAAGGTGTGTCCCTGTGTGTGCACTCTCACACACGGAAGCATTTTCTATCCTACTTCCCATTCCAAGTATGTTCAGCAATGTCACCCAATAAAACACATAAAAAATTCTAGAAAGGATTAAATGACAAGATATACACAAGCCTTATTAAGAAAACACACTTGCTTATTTCAACAATAGAATTCCAGCACAAGACCCCCGACACACACACTTTGAACATGAATTCCCATTAAAACAGTCACAGAGGCAAACCCAAGAAGCACGACTAAGTCCATTGAAAGTTAAAGTCCAAAGAAACTAAAATTCCAGGAGATTCAAGATGGCAGATAAGAGGTAGCCTGCCTTTCCGGTGCTTTCTGGCTTGGGATTCACTAATAGGAGTCCTGATTCTCAGTGAGAGGCGTGAAAGAGGGAATTCACTGAGATCTATTATTGAACTGTCAGAGTCCCCCAGAGACTCAGAAATCTGGGTGCATTGAACAAAAATCAGGAAAGAGTATGTTGGAGCCAAGCTGGAGTGGCAGGGCACTGGCCCTGCAGAGGGAGAGAGAGCGCAGAGAATCTGATGGACAGATCTGTAGAGAAAAGCTGTACACCAGAAAAGCAGTCTGAACTTAGCAGATCCAGGGCTGCACAGGGAACTGGCATTTGAGAAGTGCTCAGTGTTTGTCACCGCGCAGAGGAGAGCTGAGGCAGAGCCACCTTCAGGAGGCCGAGCAGCAGCGTGGTGCTGAGGGAGCCGGGAGATCACAGCCATCACTGCCATACTCCCCAGGCAAGCTCCTAACAGGTGGCCTCGGGCACACCCAGCAGAACGTGAATGAAGCACTCGGAGAAGAGGCTGCACCCAGGGATTCAAGTCAAGCTACATACGGAGCCCAGTCACTTCCCCTTTGTCTGGTGGCTCATGTGCTGTGAGTTGGGAAGCAGAAGAAGCAGTTGTGAATATACTCAGAGACTAAGCCTTGGAAGGCCATATTCATGGCCTTTGATATGTGAGAACCACGGGGTTGGGTCCCTTGCCCCATGAGTAGAGGCTCCTGAGATCCAGGCTCCCAACAGAGATCGGTATCAGCCAGGCCTTAGGAATGTGTCAGTCCAATCTCTCCAGGGCACGTATCACCCAACAAAGTCCCAAGGTCTGATTAGATCTGAGCCCCGTTGCAACAGCTCCCCCCGAGAAGCCTGCAGCTGCCCCACGTGGGAGTGAATTGATCTGATGGGTCTGGGACAGACTCTACTCAGCAGTACTTCCCACTCCATCCTTTTACTGGTGAGAAGAGCAGTTGAGAGCTATTTCAACCAGCTTCACGTTTAGTCCACTTCTGTTGGCAGCTCATGAGCAACACAGAGAGAGGAGCAGTTTAACATGCCAGGCTGTGCTCTCTGTCTCAGTGCAGAGCCCAAGAAGAAGAGGAGAGAGGGACAGTCAGGCTTAAGGGATGATCGGTCGTCCTTGCCAAGAGTGCTGACCACCTCCATGTAGACAATTCTATTTTTTTTTTTATTAAGAATCTTGTTATGGTTTGGGCATAAGATGTCCCATCAAATTCCTTTTAATGGAGGGTTATTCAGAGGTAAAATGATTAGATTGTGAGAACTGTAACCCAATTAGCCCATCCTACTTTGAATGGACTGGGTGATAACTATATGCAGGTGGGGCATGGCTGGAGGAGGTGGGTCATTGGGGCTATGCTCTGGAAGGGTGCATCTCTCTCTCTCTCTCTCTCTCTCTCCTGACCCTGCCCTGAGCTAAGCTTCTTTCATCCTCCTTTACCCAGAACATGCTGCCTTACCTTGGGCCCAGAGCAATGGTATCAGCTGTTTGTGGACTGAGACCTCTGAAATCATGAGCCCCAAATAAACTTTCCCTCCTACAAGTTCTTCTTGTCAGGTATTTTGGTCACAGTGATGCAAAAGCTAACTAAAAGAGAAATTGGCACCAAGAAGTGATATTGTTGCTGTGACTAAAATGACCATGTGACTCAGCAGTCTTTTGAAATGGTTTGTGGGGGAGGAATTTTGAAAAGTGTAGAGATGCCAGCTGGAAAAGATTTAAAATGTCATAGGCTGAGTTTAGTGGACAAATCAGAAGACTAGAATGCCAATAAGCATAGAGATTGTGCTCATTCACAAGGTTTCAGAGGGAAATAAGAAGTCTACTGGAAATTGGTCTGGAGGCCACTCGTGTTATATTCTGGCAAAGAAGTTGTCTGCATTTTCCCATGTCCTAATACTTAGTGTGAGGCTGAATTTAAGGGTGATGAACTATTTAATCTGGGGAAGGAAACTGTAAAGAAGCACAGCATTCAGTCATCATCAGGAATATCATTTAAAACTTTTAGCCAAGCTTGCTATGAGAAATAGGAGCATAAAGGAGAACTAAAGGGTTTTAAAAATGCATTTTGGCCAGGAAAGTGCTTGTAAAGTTGGGGAGAATGAAGATGTGGGGTTTTTTGAGGAATTACAGTTCTTAAAGTGGTGCTAAGTACTTTGCCCAGAGAAAATAGGAAAGATGCCTTGAGGGCATCTCAGGAATTTGCAATATCACACACTCTACAGTTACAGAGTGCAGAAGCTAGAATTCATTTGAGAGGAGATGACAGGGGTGCCCTGCCCTCACAGGGAGGCCTAGGAAGTTGTTTTACCATGCTGAGCTATGCAGGCACTCAGAGGCCCTGCAACCAAGATTCCAGGGGTCCCAAGTATTGTGTGAACAGGCAGCAGGACTTGGAGTCATCCACATGATTCTGGTTTTCAGGAAAGCAGGATGTGGAGTTAAGGGGTAATGGAGATTTCCACTCAGATTTCAGAGGAAGACCTGAGAAGCCAGGCAAAGTATTGTAAAGGCATAGTCCCTGTAGGCTGTCTCTGAGAGGGTAATGCATGAATCTGTGAAGGCGAAGCCAAAAGAACTGGAGACCCCAGGAATTAAGAGATGTCAGTAATGTGGATTGCCTGCCAAGAAAGACTGCTGATTGCAGACAAAACCAGGCTTAATGAGCCTGTGTGCCCTCCAACAAGCAAGGCCAAAGGTGCAGGGATGCCCAAGCTCTTTGGAAATAGTGTCTCACAGTCAAGTGTCTTATGTGGAGTTACAGACAGAGCTGTGGGGAGTTACAAGCAGGGCTATAGAACCTGTTTGCCTCACTGGGTTTTGGACTTTCTTTGGCCCCATCCCTTCTTTCCTTGTCCTATTCCTTCTTTTTGGAATGGGAATATTTACTCTGTATATTATATATAATTTTCTTTTGATTTTCACAGGAGCTCACAGCAAAAAATTGGACTTGGACTTTTGGGTAATGCTAAAACTGTTAAGATCATGGGCCACTTAGAGATGGGTGTTTTTCATCATGAAATTTGGGGACCAGGATTGGAATATTATGGTCTGGAGTGAAGTGTTCCCCCAAATCTGTTGAAGCAGGGTTCGTCAGAGGTTAAATGATTAGATTCCTGGAGCTGAACCTAGTCCGTCATCCTGGTTTGAACGAATGGGTGGTGCAGTGTGCAGGTGGGGCATGGTGGAGGAGGTGGCTGGGCCTTGCTCTGCAAGGGTCCATCTTCCCTGCAGCACTTTCCTCCCTCTCTTTGTTTCCTGACCCTGCAGTGAGCACAGCATGCTTCCCCCTCTGAGACTCTCCCATGACATGCTGCCTCACCTTGGGCCGGAGCAATGGAATCGGCCTTCTATGGACAGACATCTTCATGAGTAGAAACCTTTCCTTGTAAGTTACTCTTATTAGGTATTTTGGTCGCAGTGATGCAAAAGCTACTAAAACAGATCTTTCCCCTTGTGTGTGTGTGTGTTCATGTTATGCTGGTTGGTCTGTGGACATGTACACACACACACACACATACATGCACACACACACATGGATATATATATTTATTTTTTCTCTTTTTAGGATTTCTATGATTGCTGTTTATCTTTGTCTTGTCTTTTGAGGGCTAGATTTTTGGTTTATTTTTGTTTTGTTTTGTTTTTGTTTCTCTGTTCTCTCCTTTCTTCTTCCTCTAATAGTCAAATTCTCTTGTTCTCTCTCTGCTTCGTTTTTTGTATTTATTCACACTCCTTCCTTATAGCCATCACTTGTTACATCTCTTCTGATTTCTCTGTCAACCCTTCAACAGTCTAAACTTCCTTTTACCTTGTGAGCAGTTTCTTTCTCTTAATGAACTGTATTTTTGCCATCCTGTAGAACTATCTGGTTTATGTCACTCCTCCCCCACTATCACGGCGTTCCAGTTATCAGTGCAGAGGACAGCATGGCTGAACCTGCTATTTACTTTAATGACAGATCTATTTACTGTTTTGCTTTTGGCAACTGCTGACCCCACCTCCCTGTTTTCGTGTTAGGTGGTGTTGAACGCATCGTAGACGGCACCGGGAACTTGTTTTAATGGAGCGTTTTATTTGTTTCTGTGGCTGCTGTTGTCTGTTTCCCGCTTCCTGTGAGGTGCTGGGAATCCACAGGGACGCTGCAGGTTCACAGGGTGGAGACTCTGCTGAGCCGACCCAGCGCACCCTGGGGACAGCACACCTTGCTCCACACGCCAATCAACCTCATTTGAAATTCAGCAATAATTTAATACAAAGAAGAGACAAAAAACTAACAACTAGACTCCAAGTAGGAATGGCCAGAGGGGGCCAAGTGCCAGGCCTGCACTGGACGCTCCCACAGGACCAGGGAGACTCAGCACAGAGGCGGCAGACACCGCGCCCGCGAGGTGTCTCCGTCTGCATTCCCCACACCCTTAGAATGTGCAGAGCCCTAAGTGGAGCAGAGAAGCCACCTGGGGGACCTCCACACCCTGATGTGCACAACACAGGGCCCAGATCTAGAACCGGACCCCACGCTTCTGACACCTAAAGGAAAAGTGGAGTTTTCAAGCTGTGACACAATGTACACTGCACCCAGGTGTGCTGACATCACCAAGGGCTCACAGAGGCCCTTCCCGCCCTCTCACAGTCCCCCTGGCCAGGCTCTGCGGAGTTTCCTTCCTTATTCCATCAGTGCTTCCATGTCCTGTCTCCTGTGATCTCACCATGGCAAGGAGAGCAGCGCTCTGGGCCTGTTCTGGCCTTCAGGGTGGAAATGCCCCCGTCTCCCCTCCGTTTCTCTCCACGATGCCGGCTCATCTCGCCCTCACTGTGCTCTTCGCTTTGCTTCCTTTCTCTCTGCTCCAGCTTTGCTGCTGAGAAGGAAGTTCATTTTCAGCCTCTCCCTGTCCACCTTGGATCCCAGGGCGGACGTTGCCCGGCACGAAGCGTCCACAGACTCCCTCGCCGTAGGTCTCACCATTTGTTGAATTATTTCTCACGTCTATGGTTTCCTAGGAGTTCCATACAAACTCCACACATCGGATGATTTGAAACAGCAGAAATGTGTTCTTTCGCCGTTGTAGAGTCCAGAGTCTGAACTCGGTTGTCAGGGCCACAGGCCTCCAGGGACTCTGGGCTCCTTCCTCGCCTCCCCCGTGTCTGCTCTTCTCCCCACACCTGGGCCTGTGGCCCTTCACTCTGGTCTCTGCCTGTGTCTTCACATGGCCACATGCTGTCCTCAGTCCTCACTTCCTCTTAGGGACATCAAGAAGTGCATTTAGGGCCGCCCTAGATCTAGGACGGGTTTATGCTGAGGTCCGTGAGTGGTTATGTGTGTGGGACGCTGTTGTTGAGTAGGTGACATTCTGAGTAAAGCAGAGAAGCTTGGGGCTCCCGAGGGGTGCAGGGGGGCAAGAGTGCCCTGGGGTCTCTGCATTCCTCCTTTTCAAGACCCTTGAGGGGGGTCACTGACCCCTTGTAACCTGTCCTTGGGATTTTAGTTGCCGCCTGTGTGGGCTCAGGCTGAGTGACGTGATTGTCTTTTTGCGAGAATGGAACCTAGTGCCCTTCTGGGACACAGATGCTGTGGCTCAACCTGCTGGAGCCGACCTCAGACAGCGGAGCAGACCTCTAACGTGTAACACGGTCCTGACATTGATCCCCCTCCACCCTTACCTCCTGTCCTGCTCCGACCGCCTAGTCTCCGACTTAACATCACACAGAGAAGCACATAGGCTACAGACAAGCTGGGGAAGGGCCAGGGCAGCCACAGGGTCTGGGAGGCTGAGCTGAGAGCAAAGGCAGGAGCGGACGTGAATGCAGAGTCCCGTAGGTGGTCAGATAAGAAGAGGAACCAGCCCAGGAACTTGTTCAGAGGCAGAGCTGCCAAGGGACGGCACTGGTTCTGGTCAAGGTACTGATGACACTTTCAGAGTGGACCATGTGTGGTCATCTTGTGTAGAGAAGCTGCTATGCTAAAACCCAGGGACAGAAATGGAGTTTGTCACTATGGTGATTTTTCTGGGCAAGACTGTGGCAAGTGACCAGAGGACCAGGTCACTGTAGTGCCCTGTCCAGTCTCCACATGCCCCTTCTTTTAGGGCCTCAGGTTGCTTTGACACAGGATTTAGGACAAAGAGAGAAGGAAGTACTGAATTCAAAGGAAATGCCCACAAGCCACGGAGTTGCAGAAGGCAGCTGTGAACCTGAGCCGTGGCCCCCGGTAATGCCTGTAAACCTAGGGACGCACAGGTGCAGGGAAGCTGGCCTGGAGTCCCACAGCTCCACCCGGATCCACCTCAGTCCTGCCCCACACAGCCCGCAGTAAGTACTGGACCTGGCCCGAGGTGGCCTCTCACTCTGGAGGCAGCCCCAGTCCCCCTCGAATGTGTCCACCTTCCTAATAACGCTGTATATACCTGTCTTTGTCTCTCATGTGGACATTCTCTTTTGTGGGGGATTCATCAGGGATTGAACTCAGGGGCACTGACCACTGAGCCGCATCCCCAGCCCTAGGCTGTATTTTATTTAGAGACAGGGTCTCACTGAGCAGCTTAGCACCTTGCTTCTGCTGAGGCCGGCTTCGAACTGGCAATCCTCCTGCCTCAGCCTCCCAAGCTGCTGGGATTGCAGGCCTGCGCCATCGCGCCCGGTTAATATAATGTTTGTAACACAGCATCGTAACAGATGCATGTCCTGTGCCCTGAGTAATAGCATTGTATTCATACTTTAGGATCTAAGACTAGTACAATAGATGACCTGTGGCCTTCAATACTAGTATGCATCTAAACTTAATAGATGCCTGGGGTCTTTAATATTAATGTGACAAACACGGTGCCCTTTTAATTTTAAATATATAATAGCTACCCCGTGTCCTTTAATTCTAAAATAATATCTTCATTATAGCGTCTAAAAGAACAGCTGCCCCGTGACCTTCTTATCAATATGATAGCCATAATATAGAAACTAAAACTAATAAAACGGCTTTCTTGTGGTCTTTAACACTTATGTCATATCCACACAATCGCATCTAAAGTGGTGCCCATGGACTCTAATACTAATGTGAGATCCATACCAGAGCATGTAAAGCTCAGCTAGTAGCTTCCCTGTGGCCTTCAATGTAATCAGATATGCATAGTGTAGCATCCAAAATGAACATAATGCTGGCCCTGTTGCCTCTACTACTAATATATTATATAGAGTACAGAACTAAAATTAATATGATGGTTGCCCTCTGGCCTTTGATACTAGTACCCATAATATAGTATCTGAAATCCATAGATCAGCTGTGCTGTGGCCTTTGATACTGATGCAATGTTTGTGCTATAGAATCCAAAACTGCCCTGGGTCTCGTACTCTTATGATATCCACACTAAGGAATCTAAAACTAATGTAATAGTTTCTCTGGCAATTAATATTAATAGAGTATCCCTACCATGTCCTCTAAAACTAGCTTTAATAGCTTCCTTACATCCTTTGTTACTAATATAATATTCATCCTGTGACATCTCAAAGAACAGCTGCCCTATAGCCTTGGATATTCATATCGTATCCACAATATGGCATCTAAAACAGATATAATAGCTACTCTGTGGCCTATAATATTAATATGATTTCCTAAAATAAAGTAATAACTTCCCTGTGGCTTTCAACACTAATGTAATATCCAAATTATAGCAACTAAAGTTATATTAATATAATATTAATAATGCTATACCCATTCTGTGGCCTTTATCATCAATGTAGTATCAATACTACGGCCTGTTAAACTAACAGGAGAGCTTGCCTGTGACTTCATATTGATGTGACATCCATACTGCAGCATCTGACACCAGCACAATGCATGTCCTGTGGCCTTTGACACTAACACAATAGACAGGCATTAGCACCTAAAACTGTTAAAACAACTGCCCTTTGGCCTGTCCTGTCAATGTCATATCCACACTTCGATACCTAAAGCTCACGTAATAGCTGACATGTGGCCTCCCGTATTTACATTGTGTCCATAGAATAGTGTCAAAAACTAAAATAATGGCTGACCTCTGACCTCTGAGTTAATGTAATATTTATAAAATAACATCTTTTGGGGAGGTTTCCAGGGATTGAGTTCAGGGCCACTTGATCACTGGGTCACACCCCCAGCCCTATTTTGCATTGTATTTAGAACCAGGCCTCACTGAGTTGCTTAGCACCTCGCTTTTGCTGAGACTGGCTTTGAACTAGCAGGCCTCGTGCCTCAGCCTCCTAAGCTGCTAGGATTACAGACGTGCGCCCAGCTTCAAGCTGACATTCTTCTACGTTATGTATGTCAAGAGCCCTGCTGGCCCTGAGTTGAAATCCCCCTCAAGCTGCAGTGTTGGAAAGAAGCAGCGTGTGCAGAGCCTCTGGGGCAGGTGCTGCTGGAGCTGTGTGCTGCTCAGGGGTGGTCGGGTCAGCTCTCTGCGCTCAGCCTTTGGAGAGTCAAGGCTCAGGCCGTGTGTGGTTGGGAGCAGAGAGACAAAGACAGACAATCACAGTCTCATGGGCAGAGCTGCTTGCCAAGCGCTGGGTAGCATGAGTCAGGAGTCAGAGCTGCTTACGTTCAGGGACAGTCCTCCAGGACGACTTGCCGGGCGTGAGTGATGGCACAAAGGGGAGCAAGGCCGCTATGCATTCACGCACCACACCGCTAATCAAATCGCAACCTCGATCAATTTTCAAAATGCCATTCTCTTTTCAATGCCAAGGAAAACTTTGCCTGTGATTATTTTTAATTGAATGGTCTTCAGTGAGGCTCAGCTGAAAATGGGTGAGACCTCAGTGAACCAGGAGTGTCTCCTTTGAGGTAATAGGTAGTTAGGCTGGTTTTCTGCAATTCTGAAATTCAATGTTTTGATTGATCAGTATATGGTCAAGGATCATCCTTACTAAGCCCATATTAAAATTCCCCTCAATGTCCTAATAAATGAAGCTTTAATCTTTCTCTGGAAACATTATCTGGCAAAGAGTGGCTTCTAACCTAAAAACTGCTATTTTTTTTTACTTATGAAAATTTTAGTAAGTCGCGATTAGTCAATCACTAATGCAAGTTATAACAAGGTAAAACAAATGCAGGAGTATCCTTAAGATAAAATAAACTAAAAGAGGTAGATTTTATAATAATTAAATTCATATTAAATATTGCAGTATTTGGTCCAAATCATGTTATGTATTTTAAAGTTAATATGTTGATATCATTTTTTGTCACTTGATAATGCATAAAACTCTAGGAAATGCTAGAGCAATACCTGTATTCTAACAGACCATTTCTGATGTCCTTTGGGGTTTGAGGAGGCAGAGTCAGAAGGCTGTGTCTCTGGCAGCGATGGGCTGCCAGTCACGCTCATGCTCAAGCTCAGCATGATTGAAACCATCAAGCATCATCTGCAATACTGTCATTACCATTGCTATTACCTTCTTTTTGCACAATGAATACGGTCAAGTTACTCTTTTGTTCTTTAAAGATGGACGTAAGTGGACGGAGTTCACTGGGAAGCTGGGCAGCACCCAGGGGTCCAGGAAGGCTCAGGAAGGCTGCTTGCGGACACCTGCACCCTGGCGAGGCCTCCACGGCACCTGTCTCAGGTAAATCCAGTGCTCAGCGACCTCAGGGAGTAGGAGCTGACCCCAGGCCTCGCATCAGGATGGGCCTCATCTCAGCTGGTTGGCTAGTAAGTGCCTGGAGTTGTAAAAGGTGGACTCACCGTGTGCAGGGTCGAGGCCGCCACCCAGTCCCAGCCTCCGTGATGCCGTCACCACATGTTCCTGTGACAGGAACCCACAGATGCTCTTCTTCCCCTTCCACGATCTTTCAAGGGCACTGCAGTTGTCCATAACGGTGGGGTTCAGGGCTGCCTAGCTTACTTGCACACGGGATGGCAGTTTGCCCCGTTCCTCTCCCCAGCCCCCCCCCTGAGCTCAGACCTTCTCCTTGGCCTCTTCCAAGTGCATTACTGCCCGCCAGGCAGAGGAGCAGGGCTACTAACCGTAATGCCAGTCGCCATGCAGCCTGGCCTCAGGTACCGCCTGCTGACTTCTGCTCCCTTTTCTCCTCTGGACTCCAGGATGGGGTGCGGTCTCCTCTGACAACATGCCACATGCACGGTAGCATGTGCGCCTACAGCCCTGTGACACTAGGGGCCAGTTTCAGGAGGTCCAAGTCCTGCTTTCCCCCAGGATGCAGTCCGTGGGCAGCCATGAGGCCTCAGCTGGAGCGCCGCCGCTGGCAGCCGACTCCTGCCCTGACGCCCCTCAGGAGCTCTGCTGCAAGGTGCCCTGTCCTCAGGCTGTGGCACAAAGGCCGTTCCTCCTCTCTCAGCCTCTGATTTACTTATTAGCTTGGATGTTTAAATTGTAAAGAAGTATGTTTTCCTGCAACACCGTAACCTTCTTGGCTGGAAGTTGAATGTCCTCTGTCCAAGGTCCTGCCCACAAATGCAGTATATCCTGTGCCTGCGTCCATCGGCCTTGCCACCCTACTCTCCTCCAATGTAACGAGACCCCCTAAAATCAAATGAAATCAGTGGGAATCCCAATGCCCAACCAGTAAGTGGAATAAAACTTCATCCATAAAACATCACTTGATAGCTTGAGTAGAGATCCCTTCTAATTTGAATTTCCCCCTATCTTCTGGGGGACAAATATACAACAGTCACTCACTTGACTTGTTTGGGATTGAGTCCAGCAGGTTAGCATAGGTCTAACTGTCTCAAGTTAGTCCTTTACTGAGAGCCATTTTCATCCCCACTTTATAAACAGCTCTTTGTACCTGCAATTATAAAAATAGGTACCTGATAAATGTTAAATGGAAAAAAAATGAATGAGAAAATGCAAGTTTTGATTTTGATAAGTGTTTCTCATGTCCTTTTTAGTTAGTATCTTACCAAAAGTAATAAATGTGAAATACTTTTGAACTAGATAAATAGCTAAGTAAAGAGATGATGCATTCAGAATTCCCAATGGTGGCCATGTAGGTGGGGAGCGGGAGGGGAGCAGGGAGATGAGCTGCATACTGGTGGGGTGTGATTTCAAGGAAGATCTAAGTTTTGTTTTAGGTGATGGCCCACCAGGCACTTAGTGCAGAGGAAGATAGAGGATGGATGATGGATGGACCGAGAGACGATAGATGATAGATAGATAGATAGATAGATAGATAGATAGATAGATAGATAAAGTGACCCACTGATGGTCCTCTGATTAAAGTGTTTCATGAACCAAAGATTATGAGCTTCAAAAAATAAGTATTATTCATGTATAAAGGCAAAGTGAGAAATATTTGAAGTGTACAAAGGTCATGAGTTTTAGCAGTAAGGCATATTTATAATACTTGAAGTTGTCCTGATACATTTTGGAGAATTAATTCTGCTCACTCAGAGCCACCTAAATAATTATCCCATATATAGAAAAAGGAAGCTGGCAAGATCTCATTCTGACCAACTCAGGAGAGTCAGCAAGCCAACACGCACCTGTAAGGACGTTCCACGCAGGCAGTGCAGATCTCCCTCCTTCCCAGAGAGCAGAGCAAAGGCGCAGGCCACACCCACGTGGCTCTGTCTGGTGGGGGCAGCAGGCCTGTTCCTGGCACTGGCATGTGTGGAGTTAGCGTGGTGATTGGTCCCCTGGCTGAGTGTGCGGAGCTCTGGGGACTGTGGAGCGACCTCTTGTGTGACGGTAGGTGCCCTGCGTTCTGAGGGGCTTCTTGCCTCAGGGACTTGCCTCAGGGAAAGCCACCAGGCACGCCCCTGCAGTGCTGGGTCTACTGGCAAGCCTCCAACCTGGACTATTTGAGAGCAAAGAAAATAACCAGTGGAGCTCCAACCCCTGACTCAAACAATCACAAACAAGTAATTTTGAAGTTACACATGTCCTCTTGCCATTGAGCATTAAAAACATTTTTAAGACTATAATACACTGTTACAGTGGGAACACTTCTCTATTCTCATCTTTCTGTATTGTTAACATATTGATATTTAGTTATTAAAATTTTATTGATACAACACCAAATTGTAAAGCGAATCACAGCCAAAAGTCGGGGGGGACTTCTGTTTGCCATTGGGCAAATAATTTAGTATATTCAAGCCCCAGTTTAAGCAGACATAGTTTTAAAATCAAAGGTTCGTGAACCACTGTTTTCAAGTGTCAGAGAGTCTCTGCTCAGGTCGCCAGGACAGGACCAAGTGCCCCCAGCTCTCCTAACAGCACCGACTCTGAGGCTCCACAGCCTGAGGGGTGGAAGGAGGCACGGGCACTCACTCCTCTCTGGCAGGCACGCACAGCGTTGGCAGAGGCTGAAGCAGCACTGTGTCGTGGAGCTGCCTGTCCCGCACACCAGTGGCCATATCAAGACAGAGATGGAGCCACGCCTCCCTGAGCGCTTCCACCAGAGCAGGCGCTTCCTAGACACACTGCGTCCAGCAGTGCTGCCACAGACTCACGGGGTGGGTCCTCCTTTGCTCGGGTCCGTTTACCTCACACGCACGTGCATACGCAGCATGCACCGTCTGTGCACAGCGTGAGCACACAGGGACCGTGCACGCGCCTTCCCCGTGGTTCCCATCCTGCTTGTTTGGTGTGTGTGTGTGTGTGTGTGTGCGCGCGCGTGTTCACACGTGTGCACATGTGAGACCACACATACTGGGAATACCGACACCTGTCATGGGCTTCCCCGGCTCTGCTCAGGACCTGCCCTGGCTTCCCCGCAGGGCTGTAGCCACAGTCTAGCTGGCCATCCTCCTGCTATGGCCTGACGTTGATCCCAATATTCTACACCTGAACAACCCTTCAGCGAGGGATCCTGTGAACAGGTGCTTTGTATCCCTGAAGCATCGGAGTTTATTCCAAGGAGGGTAAGGCTAGGTCAGAGGGCCACGCACGTGTGACCTTGTCAGAGAGCGTCAAACCGTGGAGGCTGGCTCATCTGCATTACAGGGGCAGTGAGTGCATGACTCAGGTGTGCTGTGGATGTCACACCGTCACAGTTTAATTTTCACGTCTGACAAGTGAGAAATGCTACCTATATTGTTCTGATGTCCCTGCCCCTACGTATGTATGAGAAGTGACTTAGCCACACTCATGATTTTACACACCTTGGGTTTTTGTTTATACTTGCTGAGAGGTTATTGAAGGAAACAGTTTGCTTTTGTACAGGTAGATGGCCCAAGTGTGCGTTATAGGGATGTCACTTGTCCCCTGGTTCACAGAGTGGCACCCTCCTCATGGGTAGGACGTGCAGGACACTCAGCGCCCGCAGCTCCCAGGGTGGAGTCCTCCTGTCAGTGTGCGTTGCACACAAGGCAGAAGTGGCACAAAGGTTCAGGCGCAGAACATGGACGGTTATAATCTCAGGTAACACCCATGTGGCATGTGGATGTTTTGGGATCAAACACGCTTTCTGACTTAGTTTCTCAAAAATGTTAGATGAATTTTCGTGGGGAAAGGAGTGCAGCATTAATATAAGCATCCAGTTTTAGGAAAAAAACAAACCTCTTAAAAATTGACAAAAACGTTTTACTTAGACACTTGTCTACTATTTTTTTGATATTTAGGTGATATTTGTCTACGATAAAGAGATCAGGAACGAGTCAGAATGACCCCACAGGAGAGGGTGTGATAGAGTAAGGAGAGAAGTCAAGAGACTTATTTGAGTGTGGATTCTGTGACTAGCACGTGAGGAAGTAGGATTCTTACATCAGACTTTCTGTGGTCAGCAACTAAACACTGCATTGAAATTCCAGAGCTGATAGGTGGAGAACAATGGGGACTGAGGAGCTTCTCTGCCATTGTCTTGGGTGGTGTTGGGGAGGGCACCTCAGGAGAAAGCCCAGAGGAGACTCGTGGAGAGTCCCAGGGCGCACACAGCGAGGCCGCGCTCACCACACCAAACCACAATAAGGTTCAATGAAATAGTGAGGATAGTTCAAGCGCTCCACAGGTTAGCTAATGTTGTTTTGTGTTCATTGCTTCTAGATTATTGTTTCAAGAGAGACAGGACACATTTCAAAGAGAGTAGAATCCATGAATTAGTCTTTACAGTTTTTATATTGAAAAAAGGAATGGGAAAATAAACTTTAAAACAATTTTGTTGTTTTTGCATTGACAGGAAATGAGTAAGTAATAGACGCCAATACTTCATTTCCCTCACTCAGTCCTGAAGATCGCTTGGCTTTGGTGTGAGGATGGCTCTAACCTTTGAAAGCCCTTCTGAGAAACGCTTATTTGTGGGGAAGGGTTTGTTTTCTTCCTTGGAGTGACAGAGGGGATCATCGTTTGAGGTGCACTGACGATCACAGAGCGTGATCTGTGTCCTCAGCTTGCAAGAGGGAGAAGATGGGGATCACCAAGGCAAAGCAGTGGCACTGGCTCTGGCACAGGTCCAGGGGACAGAGGGACGTGCAGATGGTGAAGGTGGGAGCCATCTAGAAACAGAATTGAGTAGCCCAGAGATGCCTGTGGTAGGATGGTGTCTTTCTGGAAAGAGAGAGGATGGCAAAAAGGAAGAAGCAAGAATAGAGCAGAATCAGCCAGTGAAGAGCCAGATGAGGTGTCCAGAATGGTGGGGTTGGGCCCAAGGCTGGTGGTGGTGGGCACCTACCCACTCTGAAGAGCAAAGGTCATGGCCCGACTGACCTGGTCCACCCCAGGCTTGCACAGACTACTGGCAGGGACATTCTCTCATCTTGCCACCAGTGACAGTCTCTTGGCACTCTCCTGCTGCCAGAACCCAGGTGACAAACTTTACCATGAAAGATGCATCAGTGTTATCTGGAGTCACTTTGTTTCCTTGGGTGCTCAAAGGCAGGCAGAGAGCAGAGGAGAAGAAAACTGACAGCGTAGTCCAGTGGTCCCAGTGCTGTCGAAGGGCAAGTTTAGAGGGGCCGCTGAGAGGAAGGGACACTTGTCCAGGATGCATCAGAAAGCAGAGCTGAGACCTCGCATAGAGGTCCACAAGAGGATGTGGGCCCTCATCGTGCAGCTCCGACCTTGCGGGGTTGGGTGCTCATTCTCAGAAGGTGCACACTTTCTCCAGGGGCCTGTGGAATCATGAGCTATGGACACTGTCTGGGCAGTCCCAGCTCTTTATGTCTAAGAACTTGCATGAAAGGAATCACCATCTTGCACAGATTGATTCCCCTGGTCATCAGAGGAGGAAAGGCTGTGCTTACATAATGAGGCTAAAAAAAGAACATGTGTCAATGGGATGGTCCACGGGCTCCTCCTGGTTCTCTCTTGCCCAACTGCATCAATAAGCAAGAGTAGCAGCCCCCAAACAGGGAGGGCATTGTGACCCCCGCTCAGACTCTCAGGATGGGGCTCAGGGCAAGTCACCAGGTGAGCACGTGGGCCCTGCAGGCATGGGAGCTGCAGGGGCAGTGGAGGTCCAATCCTGGAGGCCGGGAGGCTGAGAGACGTTGCTGCTGGTGTTGTGCTACTGGCTTCTTCCACATTTCTTCCAAGAAGCCCCACAGGGATTCTGGAGGTGCTACTCCCTAAGACACGTGGAAATGGGGATCTGACTGGCACAGGGGAGGACTACGGAGGGCATGCAGATCCCCCTGGAAGCAGGACTCATTGCCCCATCAGGAAGGAGTGTCCTCATTGCCCTCAGTGTTGATCTCAACTGCAGAAAGCTGAGTCACACTTGAGTGCCCATGTCAGTGGCTGGAGGACATGAAGCCAGGCTGTCTTGGGCCTGCGCAGGAAGCAAGGACAGATGCAAAATGCTCTGGGTTCCCCGCTGGGCCACCTGGATGTTGGACCTTCCTTCAAGCAGAATTTCTCCATCTCCAAATCCATCCTCCTGCCACAGGCATGGAGCGTCTGGCGTGCATACCAAACCCCACCTCTCCTCTGCTCAGAGAATTGTACCTCCAGTGAAACCCAAAACCAACAGACAACAATAAACTCGTATTTGGAAGCTGAACTCTAAAACCTCTCTGAAGGGGAGAAATTGCCCCTGGGTCCATATAAGACTGCCAAAGTAAAGGATGCATGATTGAGTTCAAAGAAAGGAGAACCATAGGAACTGAAAAAAAATGATGTCTGGATGACACTTTGGAGTGGCATATTTAAACAATTAGAAGAGTTTGGAAGAGGAAAACATTCCTTACAACAAGCATAGGACATCATGAAATAAGAACAGTTAAGAAGGAAACAAGGAGAAATCTTAGGAAGATTGATAAAAGGAAGCAAAAGCAATGGCTATTTGAGAATGCTATTGGGTTCCTTTGATGAGGAAGGACAGCAGAGGGCCCCTTCAGGCCTTCTTACTCTTACAAGCCCCTCACAGTCCTATCTGGGCCTCATAACCTGGTGATAATGACCACTCCACTCACCCAGGCTACCGACAGTGGAAGACGGCATGGCCCACAGTAGAAGAAGGAAAATAGCAAATCTTTCTAAGAGTACATCTTTCTTTCACTTGACATTAAATTTGCCCAAGTTTGGAATGATGAAAATGTGTGATTTAGATTATGGTGACATCTGTAAATATAATTCTGTTAATGTACTAAAAGCGATTGAAATATACACTTCAGATTTTTTTTTCTTTGTTGCCCAAGCTGGACTCAAATCCTGGCTCAACCCGGCATGTCCATGTCAGCCTCCCAGACAGCTGTGACCTGTGCTCCACCACGCAGGTTTGCCTTACATGCTTCAAATGAATGAACTTACGGTCTGTGAATTACATCTCAGTAGTGCTGTTTTTAAAACATGTATTTCAAACTTGGCCTTCTTGCACTAGGAAGGTGAGCTGCTGCATGCAGGTCTCACTTCTTGGCAGGACCTTGAAAAACAATATTCTGACAACTCAGAAATGTTTACTTTTGAACTTATTTCTCTACAGTTTCAGTGATTGTGGAAGCAAGCTGACAGCAGCTCGTTAGGCATTTTTTGGTGGCACATGAGAGTTTCCTGCAGCATTCTGAGGGATTCTCAGATTCCTGCCTCCAAAGACCTGCTGGGAGGAGGTGTGTGCAGCTGGGCCGAGTCTGCTCCCCAGTCGCCCAGTGGCTTGCACACCGTCCCTGGGCGCCTGCTCTTCCTTTTTCTCCAGTCCAGTGGGTTGCTCCAAGTGACTTATTGGTTCTGTTCATTTAACAACACATTTTCAGAGAAAAATATTTTATTTTCTCTCTCCCCCACACTGTCTCGAGAATTTTTTTTTTAATTTCCAAAAATTACTTTTGGCTTGAAATATCAATATTTTGATAAGAGTGGAGGCTTCTGGACATTGAGATTGATGCAGGTCTCATGAAGGGAAAACAAAAAAGACCACAAAGAGGCTCTCAGGACGTGAGGGGCAACAGAAATTGCAGTGGTCAGTGACGCCCGGGGGACACCCGTGTGCTGTGGGTGCGCTGAAGAGCAGCGCCGGGACAGGCATTTTGACGTCCTCTGGGGAAGAGCATGGGGCTCACTTGAATTTCCTTCCTCATGCTGGCCGTGCCCATGCCTGGGAGCTCCCTGGACAGCCACTCCCAGGCGTGGCTGCAGCTCCCACCCCAGCACGGGGCAGGGGCGCTCACGTTGGCTCAGCGACAGTCAGCACCCCGAGAACCGTTCCCAGGGAACTCTACTTTTGAAGATCCTTTTCGGGATGAATTTTAAGTTATAAAATCATTGGTTACTTAAAATTTTGGTATTTCACCAAGCTACAAAACTGCCACCCATTGACATTTTCACACAAGGACTTGCCGAGAGGGAGGGGGAGGAGAGACAAGTGGCAACAGAAGCACGCTCCACCCAGCCCAGGCGTCTATGCTCATGGACATGGCATGCATTTCCAGGATTTTTCTGCTGGGTTCCGCGTGTGGCCTGCTTGTACCTGTGCCTGAATCCCACATGGAGGGGGTGGCTTCCCATTGCGTCACTCATTCTGTGTGGACTTCTTCAGAAAGCTCTGGCTGGCCTGGCCTTGGGGGAGCTCGTCTTCAGATCCAGAGTCTGCACTGCCCTTGGCCTCCTGACCTGGGACTCTGGAACACTCCCTAAAGTTCTTTCGCACCCGCAGCCTCAGCTGCGGAGAAACCCCTCAGGCTCCGCTGGGCTTCTGCCACTGCTGTTGCTTTTCTTCAAATAACGTTGCAGAATCCTGCTGCTCTGTGGGATTCTGGCCAATGAATAATTGCCACTCAGATGCGGAGGTCCACGTTGATGCTCTGGAAATGCTGCAGGCTGGTCAGTTCCAAACCTCACTCGCCCCCCACAGCAGCAGCAGAACCAGCAACAGCAAAGCGTCCCTGCTCCCCAAGAGCCACGTTCAATGTGATTTCTCCTTACCTCTGACCATCTCATCCCAGCTGCCCTCTGCACAGCAGCGTGCAGTGTGGACAGCAGGACCTCTGGTGGGTCCTTCGGGTACTTCCTGCTCTCGCCAGCTGATCCATCACCCAAGCAGCATCGGCTCTGCGGCCATACACTAAATAATTCAGAAAGCAATAGCTCTGGGGCTGTGGTTCTCAAACTTGTTTATTTCTTAAGATAATTTACATTAAATGCAGGATAGAGGACACCGAGGACCACACGCCGTAGCAGGTGTCAATTAGTGACAGTAGTGAAGTCTTACTAATGAAGTGGTCGTAGCAGCGTGCTTCTGCTTCAGCAGCCAGGGAGTGGATGGTTGCATGTGAACTGCACAGCTGCACGTGGACTGCACAGCTGCATGCGTGGGTAGTTCATTGCAGGTCAGATGCGTTGATGCAAGGATGCAGTTCTGTCCTTGTTAACACAAGTAATCCCCACCAACAGGCTGAAATCATGGTGGTGAAAAGAAAGGCTGATCATTTCTGACTGACAACCAGGAATAATGGCAACCAAAAGTACCACTTAGGGAGGGGAAGGGGCAGGGGGTAGGAAGGATAGCAGAGCGAAGCAGACGCTATCACCTCATGTGCAGGTATGACCGCATGACCGATGCGATCCTGCAATATCTACAATCAGAAAAATGAGAAATTACACTCCATTCATGTATGATCTATCAAAATGCATCAATGCATCCTACTCGTATGTATAACTAATTGAACAAATTTTTTAAAAATTTAAAAAGAATAAAAACATGGCAAGGAAGATAAGCTGATTTTTGTAAAACACTTTATAAAGCGGTCACAGTGCAGCAGATCATGTGCACAGACACGTGAGGGCCTTGGCAATATTTCCAAATGCAGCAGAGCTGCAGATTCCCTCGAAAAGTTCTTAGCAGGACGCCTCAGTAAATTCCAGGACAGTGGGGATTCCAAGTATGGACGACACAAATGCATCCAACATTTTCAGTACTCAGCTGGTAACCAGACTTTATCAGGTATAAAGCCAGAAGTTCTCAGAATCATGCACCATTTGTTCAAAAAAGTGGAAGTCGGGGACACCACGTGACCCCTGAGCACCCTGGGTCGCATGCTAAGGTCCTTCTCCACAGCTCCGCTGCACTTGCGGTGACTTCTGTGAGCTGCAGAGTCCGCGAGCCCATTCTGACCATTCTTCCTGCAGACACAATAGCAAATAGAAAAGATGGGTTTCAGTTGGACACCCGAACCTGGGAAAGAGCTGGCTTCCTTCCTTGGTTCCCCAAACACTGCCTGAATGTCTCAAGGCGCCGGCCGTTGCTGCTGGCGGAGCTCGGCGCTGAGGATCTGGCGTGCCCTGGGCCCTTCTGCAGTAGCTGTGATCTCAGGCAGGCGGTGCTGACAAGCTGAGGGCCAGGCTGAGGGCAGGCAACAAGGCCTCAGGGCCGACAGCCTGGACGCAGCTCCCATCCCCATGGCCCAGCCTGTCTTTCCTGAACCTGAACATCCACTCCCAGGAACAATTTGGAGCAGAGGGGCATGCTGACACCTCTGAAGAGGACACAAAAGGTCCCCTAGAGGGACATGAGGAGGCTGATGTGGAGGAGGGACAGGAGAGGGGCAGCTGGGAAATACCTGGAGAGGTCAGAGACAGGGTCATGGACCCTGGGGTCTAGCTCGGGGTTGTTGTCCTCCCTCTCAGGGCAAAGTGAACCCAGAGAAATGTGTGAAGCAGAGGCACTGTGACCACACTCCCTGGGAGGAGGAGAGTGGTGTGGAGACCCAGAGAGAGCTGGATGGCTGTCCAGGGAATGGCCGGGGCTGTTGCCTCGGTCATCACGGAGCCTTGGAGCAGGGCCAGCCTGCTCTCCACAGACACGAACTGGCCCACGTGGACCAGCACGGGCCACAGCTAGACTCCTGTGCTCACGTGTCCGGGTCCCTCGGTGGTGAAGTGAGATGCACAAGCCTGCTGTGTTCTGTGGCCAGGGCCCTGCGTCACGTGGCCCCGCTCCCACGTCCTGCCGTCTCCTCTCAGTGAAGGTCACTCCAGAAGGACACTGCTTATCTCTTATTACCTTATGTCCTCCTAAGATCCAGCAAAAAATGTGAAAATCATATTACTCCTGAATAAACCACTCTAATGTATTTAGGGAGAAAAATTGAATAAATCGGAGCATTCTTTGGGCTGAGTCATGTTGGCGACTACCAAGTTATTCTTGATTCACGATATGAAGGGAGCCAAAGCACGCTCATTAGCTGAAGACGGACATTGTTATGGCTTGGGTTTTGTTCTCCAAAAGGAAGAAAACAAGCACCAGCCAGGCACCGGGAGAACTGCCGAGAGGGCTGGGGCCGCCTCCACCTTCCCACCGACTCCCGATGTCTGCGTGGACACGTCCACCTGGAAAGTCGTGTACACCCAACATGGCCACATTCGTCTCTGCTGTCCACCCACAGTTCTGTGCTTCCACGAATGCTCCCTGAGGGTTCTTCACTCAGTCATTCATCTAACACAGCCCGGCTTCTGTCACCGGTTGAAACGCCCGTGAAGGATCTGCTCATTCTGCAGCTGTGAGCAGATGTGTTCGTGAAGAGCACGAGCTCTGGCCCGTGAGAGTCGTGGGGATAAGACAGAAGACGTGAGCTCAGCAGCACTTGTCTCCCATGAGGAAACAGCACCTAGCTGATGGCCTGCAACGGTGTTTCAGGATTTCATGTCAACTTGGGAGTGAAAGTCTTAAAAACACACTGACTTCCCAGGCCACAGAGGCCTTTCGGAGGAAAACAGTCAAGTTTGGCTTACAGGTATTTCTAGCTCCGAGGGTTGATAAAGACCCAGGCCAGGGCCCTGACCTTGTCCTTGCAGAGGATGCTGGAGAGCTGCAGAGGGAGAGGGTGTTGTCCATCCTCACCCACATCTGTCACTGCCACCAAAACCTGGGCTTTTCAGATCCCTATGTCTGACGGTGGTGATATCGGCCTTTATTCAGGACACATGTTCTAAATTCTTCTGAGAATTAATTTAGCAAAATAAGGGAGGAAATGAGTGAATACTTCAAAATTATATCCTTAGAGAATAAAGCACAGGGCCAAGCAATTCTGGCCACACTTAAGAGACTCACGTGCCGCCCTCGACATGAGGGTCCCCACGCACACACTCCCGGGAAGGTACCGCCGTGCTGCTCAGCAGGTCTGAGGGTTGCTGGAGGGCAGGCACACTGTGTGCACAGAGGGGACACAGCTGATGGATGGTGAGGTGGTTCACATGAAAAGGCAAGTCGCACAGCAGTTTGCCAAGTGTGATGCTGTCATGAGCACGCTGTCACTAGCATATACCAAACATGCCTGGGTCTGTCCACAGTGCCACCCTTACTGAGTGACAATCAGTGCACAGGCTGCACCATGGTCATCAGTGGCAGTTCATTGAACTCTCCTGGGTCACAAGTTTTTGTCCCAATATTAATTTCTAACATCTGTCACACTCAAGTCACATATCACAGGTCATACGATGACATATGGATAGGTTGCAGGAAGACTGAGAAAGGGTGGGAGCAGGACTAGAGAGCTATGGGATGCTGAGCCCAGGGCCAGGCAGAGAGAGCGGTGGATGCAGAGTCCAAAAGCCACCGTGCTGGTCACATGAGGGTTTCAAAGAACCAGTTAGGGAGAGCTGCCCCAGAGGAGGGTCGGGATGGCAGGTGCAGTTTCAGGGTGTAGGCTCTGGAGTCAGCTAGGAGTGGGCTGTGTGTGGTCCCAGGCAGGAAAAATCAAAATTGGCTGAAACCTGAGGGGACAGAAAATCGGAGGTTCATCACTGTGGCCATTTTCCTGGGCAAGACTTGTGACAGTGACCAGGTAATAGGGTCAGGGAGCACCAATGGCCAATCTTAGGGTTTCTCATCTGGGGAGTTTGAAAGGCTCCCATATCTGGTGTTCCTGATATGAATTGGAAAGTCCATGTGTCCAGGTACTCCTTGATTTAGTTTGATAAGTTGTCATGCATAAGATATTTAGCAACTTCTGCCTTATGGTGGTATCAGGCAGAAGGCCAATGCTTACCTGGACAAGCAAGGTGTGGTCATTCTACCTCAGCACTTAAACTCAATATGGAGTTGCTCCAGCAAGCTATTGCTTTGTGATTGGCCTAAGGAAAGTCACGGCTCTGTACCACAGAGTCACTCAGGGCAGGCACAGCCTGAGAGCTGCTGTTCTACACACCATGGAGTCACTCAGGGCAGGTGCAGCCTGAGAGCTGCTGTTCTGCACACCATGGAGTCACTCAGGGCAGGCACAGCCTGAGAGCTGCTGTTCTGCACACCATGGAGTCACTCAGGGTAGGTGCAGCCTGAGAACTGAGAATTGACTATTGCCCAAATTAACAAGTGAATTATAACTCTGGACAGGTAACACTTGGACTTGAGCAAATCGCCCCTTTAAGAACCTCTTGGTCCCCCTGATGTGGTGAATCACAGCCTCTGGGACAGGAGCGTCCTGTTTCTCTTTGGTAGCAAAGCCATACAACTTCTTTTTCCTTTTTTCTCAAAACCACGTTCTTGTTATTGCATTGGCATCAGGGACAAGGGCCTAGCTCTGGGTAATAAAATGGCACTATGCAATTGAACTCAAAGAAGGGGGGGACGTGACATTGATTCTCAGAAGTGCTTTTACATTGTGACTATATAAAGGATATTTTAACCTTATCACTGAAAACTATCCCACTGAATTAAAGACATGTTGGTGTATTTTAGTGCCTCAGAATATGCCTACTCTAGTTCTTCCTTAGAAACTACATCAACTGTTTGAATTAGAAAGAAATTGCCTTTAATTCTATTATTTTTACTTACCACCCTGCCCATTACGGAGAATTAAATATTCCATGCAAATGCTAAATAGCTCAATTTTTTGCACTAATGCCATTTTATGTGTCCAAAGTTGACAGAAAATTTGCATAATATATTGATTTTTATTTAGTATGTTGAGACATGATTTCAAGAGGAAAGTCTGCTACTTGCCAGTGGCTTCCCATCCCTCCCTGGGGGCCCGCAGGCACGCCCACAGCCTGATGCATATTCTGAGTCTACAGAACAGCTGGCCACGCACCCCACTCACCATGGGGAGAGAAGGGGCCTTGGGGACAGGAGAGAGGCACCATGGTCCTGAGAATTCCTGCAGCACTGATGCTCGCCAGAAGAGACTGGGACGTGGCCACGGCCACTAGCCCTTGGTGTCATTCATCACAGCACATCCACAGCTTGGCTTCTGAAAGGTCTAAGGAGAAGATCACCATACATTGGCCACGAGGCGTTTCAGAGCCACAGACCCTTGGAAGAGAAGCCGGTCCTGAGTGCTGGACCAGTGAGCCGAGGCTGCGGAGCCTCCTGTGGCCGGAGTTTGCCTTAGACCTTGTTCATCGTTTTGGAGGCTGAAGAGTCCGAGGTCATGGAGCCACGTATGCACATCTGGGAGGGCCCAATTGGGTGGGCAGATGGCTGCCTTGTCCCTGTGTCCTTTCTCAGGGCTGGCAGGGGTGGGGGACAAAGACAGAGACTGAGAGACCACCACCCTGTCAGATGAAGGCCTCACCCCATGACCTCATTTCACTTTTCTCACCCTCCAAACCCCACCTCCAAACCCAGCCACACTGGGGCGTGGCTCTGAGATGTGGACTTGGGGGCACGGGCAGTGCGCACCGACGTGAGGTGTGCAATTGACACTGGGACTGCTCCTCAGAGGGGCAGCCCTGACCTGCCTGCCTCGCAGAGGAAGATGGCATGCGCAGCCACGTGTGGAAGGGCAGGAGCCAGGAGGGTTGCAGGGGAGCGGTTCCGGCCAGGTGGGGCCCGCCCGTCAGAGCCCCTAACATTTCCCTCACTGCCAAGCCAAGCACAGGAGGACTCCAGGCCAAGAAGGTCTGGACCTCGATTGCCTGCCTGGAAGAGTCACTGTGCAGACCCTGAGGGGCATCTCGCGGTGCTTGAGGAGGAAGACGCTCTGGCTGCATGAAGTCGCAGAAGGAGTTTCCTGTTCATGGGAGGTGAGCAGCCCTCTCGGCCGCACCCGTGACCGTGTCCATGAGGCCTTGGAGACAGCCCGGCTGCCTGCATTGCGACTTGTCTTTAAAACGGACATGCTTCCTGCTCTTCCTCTTCCTCCTTTCCCAATCCTGTGGTAAGCAGGTTACCTCTCTGCCCCTCCTAGGCAGCCATCTGTCCCTGAGCACACACCCACCACTGGAACAAGGTAACTCAGACCTGGGGGTGGCACCAGAAGATCTCAGAAATGACTGTCTCCCAAATTATCAAGTGAATTCCAGTTCCAGCAGAGAACATGTGGAGTGGGACTTTGAATCACCTCTTTAAAAACCCCCTGTCCCCTTATGGGCAGAGTCACAGCCTCTGGGACATGAGTCCCCGTGTTAGCAAAGGGAGAAACCCTCTGTTCCCTTTTCTCAAACCTAAGTCCTTGTTATTGGATTGGCATCCAGAACAAGGACTGAACTATGGGTAACACTAACTCGGCTTCTGAATTCAGCCAGCCTCACTCAGCCGTGGTCAACTAACCCTACAACCTTACACCTTCTTTCCTCTTCAAATTAAGTTCAGTTTAAAAACATCTAGAAAGTCAGGTGATGACTGTGGGGCCTCATGGAAGAGGGAAGGACTGCTGGCCAACTGGTTTTAACCACTGAGCGTCTGGCCCCAGGTCTGACAGGGAGCAGGAGAGTGCTGGATGACGGCTCCCTAGTGGCGGGTGCATGTCAGAGCCCAGGAGCCACACAGCCTGGGGACTCTGCTCACAGTTGGGAGAAAAGAGTCAGTGAAAACCCGGCAAAGGGGCCAGTGGACTCTCTGGACGGCAGTCTCATTAGTGAGAAGCTTTTGTGCTCAGCTGCCTGCTCAAATTCGGAAGCAATTCTGCCATCTGACTCAGCTCAGGGTCCCCAGCAGAGCTCCTGCTTTGCTCCAGAGCATCTGCATGTCCAGGGAAGGGCAAATCAGAGTCTGAGCCTCCAACCTGCTATTTCATGGACACAGCGAGCCTTTAAGGAGCTCAGCCAAGAGTCCCCGCGGGTCACCTTCTTCACCACACTTCCCGGGAAGAGTGACGGCACAGCCACGAGGCTACTCAGCCTGCAGCTCCTCCTGCCTCAGCCACCTGAGCCTCCATCCTTGGAGTTCATGTTCAGCCTTAGGCTTCAGCATCTTCTGTCTTCAACAGCTAACATCATCCTGAGTTCCTGTGAGAACAGCAGCAGAGATGAGGTTAGGACCCCATCTCTGCAGTCGCCCGTTAGGTTCAATGCCCATCAGTGCCCAGGAGGACCTGCTGAGAGACAAAGATGGTGAGGGGAGCTGGCCACTCCCCTGATCTCCAGGCTTCAGGCAATCTCCACAGTGGCCGGGTTGGAAAGTGGAGTAACGCCCTCATGAAGCACCTGGGGAGACACCTGTGCAGTGGGCTTGGGACCCATCCTCTCTCTTCCCCCAGCTTTTAGGCATGGACCGCCCTCCACTGTGTCCCTGCCTACCACAGGAAGTAACTCAATGTCCAAAGCCTCCCCAGAGCCTCCCAGCTCTCTCCCTGCGACTGGGAAACAGCATGCTGGGGCATTTGCAGCCCTGGGGTGAATAGTCCCTAGTCTTATTTTTGCAGATAGCAATTGTTTAGTGTGGGTATAAAGAAAATGCAGAGAAGAAACTGACAGAGACACTCAGAGTCTCTGAATGAAGCTCAGGCCCGGCTGGTTCAGCACAAGTCTATGACAGTCCCCAAGGAAAAATAGGCTGCAAATGCCGTGGAACCTTCTCCAAGTCTTGACCCTCAGCCTTACCCTCTCAATGGAAGCTTGTGATTCATTGCAAGCTAGAGCACTGCAGCCCTGTCACCCATGAGGAAGGACGCATGCCACCATGCTGTGTCTGCCAGTGGGTGTGCATTAGGGTGGGAAGTGGGGGTCCCGGTTGATGAACTATTGCATGAAGTTGCAGGCTTTGGTGGTGTTTCTAGGTCGTCCTCTTACTTCCTGAGATTGTTCTGTGATCCTTTAGGAGCACGATGGTAAAGGCGGGCCTGATCCAGGGTTCGCGTACAGTTTCATAGTATGGTAATTGCATAAAATTTTCATAATGCTCCCTTTCTTCAAACAACAAGCAGTAGTTGATTTTCATCTTTGGAAAATTCCACGAAGCACAATATGTTCTCACTTTGTAAAACCCATGTACTCAGTGGCACCATTTAAATTTCAATATTGGAATTGTACTTTCAAAATCATTGAATCCCTAATTCATGTAGTTTCATGGCTTTTTTAAACAAATATTTCATACTTTTAAGCCAAGTGAGATGACAGGTATGATTTTAAACCCTATAGTAACAATGGCCTCAGACTTTCAATTTTCTCTATTTGCATGTACCCAGAAAATTGAACTTCAGAAATCTCTGTTGATGTCAGAGATTCAAAACCTACACCACACGGCTCTGAATGAATATCCCACACCTGCAGCACACAGGACTGTGGCCAAACCAGGGGTGAGAGAAACCAAATTAGACTGAGGTTGAGAGGATATAGACCCATCGCAAAAGGGACAATGGCTTTCATCCTGAGAGTGGAGAGCAATACGGGGTGGGCAGCGAATCGGGAGGTGGTTACAGGGCTGGCCGCAGAGCGTGGCTTACTCTGTGCAAGCCTTTGCTCCTGTTGGTCTATGTGCATGATCACCCTTGCTCTGAAGAAGCTGACTGCCTGGTTGGAGAGGCCCCAGAGGCTTGGCGTGGCCACGCCACCTGAGGACACGGTAGTCCTTGTCCCCCCATTCTCCAAAGCAGACATTATGAAAGGTCACGGATCTGCTCTGGGAATGGGTGGGAGCCCCGGGTGTGGTGCTCGCAGGCTAGCGGGCAGCTGACCACACAGAGGATTCTAGTGTGTGCTCTCCCATAGGCACTGGGATTTTCTGAATGGACATTTCGCACTTGGTGTTTCCTGGTGTTAGTGGAGGATGATGGCCTCCGTCCCAAGTCGGCACATCTGCAGCAGGAAGCTGCCACTGTCTCCTGCTTGCGCTCTCAAACACAAGGCCAGTCTCATATCCTGAGCCCACACTCGGCTCAGAGAGGGAGACATGGTCTCGCTGCTGCCACCCTGGACGAGACCCCACACCTGAGGTGGAGCTGACCCTGAACCTCATGCTCTTCTCATTTATTGGGTAACATCAGGCAGTTCCTATAGAGGCTGATTATAGCTACTACAGACCATTACAGAAAGGATCTGAACCTCTTCTCTTATTTCAGGATTTAAAAAGTGAAATGTTCTATTTACAAATTCCTTTTCCTTCTAACAACTTGTTTTAGTCATCGAAGTTCTCTTATCCAAAGAACCACATGTAATATGTCTCTAAAGTAACTAGAGAGGTCAGTCAGACGACTTGGTGTAGCCTCTCATCATCCACGAGTTCCTGGACTGTCCAAGAACACTGGGACTCCAGGGCCACTTGTTACTCAGCTTTGTTGCTGCTGTGACCAAAAGACCTGACAAGATCAAGCAAGGAAGAAAATTTGATTTGGGGGCTCATGGTTTCAGAGGTCTCAGTCCATAGACAGCTGGTTCCATTCCTCAGGGCTCCAGGTGAGGCAGAACATCATGGTGGAAGAGTGTGGAGGAGGAAGGCAGTTCAGGACCTGGGGCCAAGAAGTGGAGAGAGACTCCACTTACCAGATGCAAAATGCATACCACAAAGCCTCGCCCCATCAACCCACCTCCTCCAGTCATACTCTACCTACCTGCAGGTACCACTCAGTTAAACACCTTCAGGGGGTTAATACCCTGTTAGGGTTATGTTCTCATAACCCAATCACTTCACCTCTACACCCTGCATCATCTCATACGCAAGCTTTTGGGAACAGCTCACAAGCAAATCATGCCACCCTAAAGGAACACAGGGACTGCGCCACTGGGATATCGCATGGGACCTGGGAATGCTTAGAACCCTGGAAAAGAGCATCCAAGCTAGAAGGGAAAGTCAGGCCAGCACCCATCCAGAACAGACCTCTCAGCACTGCTGGGGAAGCCATGAGCAAGCCTCTGAGCATCTGCTTTAAGACAGGGCAGGCTCATGCTATTCCAAGTCTTAAAATCAAAGGAAGAAAATCATTAGCAGGAGGCATAAAGTGGCTTAGGATTTGATTATGACCCAACATCACATAAGAATATGTCTTTATGGAGAATAAATGAAGCTTGATAGCAACAACAAAGAGGGTACTGTGAAAAGACCTCTGGGCGCTGCCAGTGACAGTGCAAGTTGGCCTAGAAATCTTGCTGTGATTGGCGATAAGAAAGCTGTTGAAGATGTTGTAACTACAGCACTCCATGCCTAGGAGGTGCCGCAGACAAATGCACCCACACGCATGGGAAGACACACGTGTGGTATTCCACGTGTGGAGGCACGTGTGAGGTTGTTCTATGTTAAGGGACTTCGTCAGGTTGTTCTGAGCGTGGAGACGTGCAAGAGATTGCTTCATGTATGAGGACATATGAGTTCGTTCCATGTATGAGACATGTGAGAATGTCCCATGTATGTAGACGTGTGTGAGAACGTTCCATGTATGGAGACTGCGAGAGGTTGCTCCATGTGTGAGGACATAAGTGAGTGTGTTTGATGTATGGAGACATGCGTAAGAATGTTCCATGTATGGAGACGTGTGAGTTTGTTCCCTGTATGGAGACACATCTATGAAGAGCTGGGAAGGGCCGTGGTGTTCACCTGCTTTCATGCCAGCCTGCTAGCTTGTCCCATTTCATGGGTGCTAGAAGACACCCGTGAATCGTGGGTCAGTGACAAAGAACTATTATCCTTTGCACTAGGAGTAGCCAGGGGCATTGTGTTGGGTCTCCGAGTGCAAGGGTGTACCCTGTGTGGCCGGGAAACAGGTCCCACAGTGTGGACGGTCCAGTGAGAGCTGCACATGGAGAGGGAGAAGTCACAGCACGGGAACCTGAGGTTAGGGGACCAGCGTGTTTTATAAAGGGCAGTCGCCTGCTTGTCTTCCCTCCACAGAGGAAGTAGCTTCGGCACTGGCCTTTGCTTGGAAGGTAGACCTGGTCTCTCCCTCCTGGGCTGTAAGCCTGCCCTGTGCAGAGGAGGAGGGCATTGTCTACCATCCCAGGGTGTCTCACAGACCTCTTGAGAAGATGGTGTGGAAAGGGGAGTGGCATCTCACTGAGAGGATCTGGGAAGCTGAGACTCAGACACCCTGAGAACTGTCTCCTGGCGCAGCACCACTTACAACAGAGAGTGGGGTCCAGGCCCACCATGATCTCTCCACAGGGGCAGCCCTAGTTTACAGCATCCTTATAGAAGCACAGGGGACGATGTCGCTGTGATTTCAGAAGGGCACACCTACTGACAGCCACCTGCATTTCTAACGTGTGTATTTTAAGATACATGATACCTATGTCTATCCTTTACACGCAGTTATAAAACAAAAATGCTGTCACACATTTACATATGCAGCCAAAACATTTTTTAATAAAGATGCAGAGGAAGGACACAGAACGACTGTGGGGAAGGGGTCATGTGTGAGAAGGGAAAGAGGAGAAGGGAGAGGCGTTTGGCCCGGCTCGACACTGCACTACCTGTTTACACATACACAAGCATGCATGCAAACGATTTCATGAAGTGCACTACAAAGCACTTCGTGATTTAGTGCCCCGGAGAACAGTCTGCTTAGTGCCATGGTAGCCAGAGAAATTTGTTCCTGACTTGGGCACCGCTGCTGGGAGGACACTCCACCATGGAGCTCTGGACCCAGGCTTCTTGCAGCTAACTTGATAACCAGGCCTCAGCTTAAGTTTTTAAAATATGGCCAGTGGTGAACTTATTATGGGAACTTGGGCCAAGTGTCCCCTGGGGCCTGGTTCCCAGGGGGCCCTCTGCCTGTCTGGGGAGGGCACGCAGCCCTTCACCTGGTGGTTACCGGCTTGCATTGTTGGTGAAGGAAGTCTTCTGGACTCCCAGGCTTTCCAAGGTCCCAAAACTTCAGAACAATCGAAGTGTGTTTTGGTGCATCTGAAAGACTTCAAAGTACATTTTATAAAACCTGCTTCCTCACCATTCTAGAAAAGACAAAATACGCACGCTTTTCGTAAAGTGAAAGAGGAAGAGAAGTTAGAGAGCTTTGCAAAGTCAATCATTCTTTTCTCTCCAGGAAGCCCAGCTGCAGGGACGCACTCCCAGATCCTGGTAAGTGGCGTGCATCAACCCTCACCTCAGGGCAGTCCAGGGCCTGGGCTCTGTGCACCTCACCAAAGCGCAGCTCCCCCGGATGGTGGCCCCCTGGAGTTAAAGGCAGGGAGCCACCAAGAGATGGGGGTTTCAGGTGCAGGTGAGAGGAGAGAAGAGAGGGACGCTTGGTCCTGGAGCCTCAGCATGCAATGAGTCTCCAGGGTCTGTTACAGCACCATGCTGGGGCCCAAGGCCGAGTTCTCCACCCAGAGGAGCACAAGTTGCAAAGGCAGGGACGGACAGACAAATCCTCAACAAATAGTATTCACACTATGAAATTAGCAGAGTTGCTCAGCGCTCCTGTGACGAAAGACGACCCTGAGCCCTCTCAGCCCTCTCACTGTCCGCACTGTGGCTGGTCCCTGTGCCCACCACACACAGCTGCACAGGCACTCAGTCACCAGGGCCGTGGGGACGCTGGGCTGGAGTCCCTTCACGTGGGGAAGCCTCGTTGGCCCAGTCGTCCTCTCCTGGATCCAACCCGCAGCCCAGCTCCCCAAGCTCACTCGCCTCCCTGGGTGGGTGGCAGAGCCTGGGTTGTGGGTAGATGGCAGGCTCTTGGCTCCACAGCAAGAATGGCCCATGGGAACCCCAGCGGCCGACACGTGGTGCCCACTTCCACCTTTGATATCTCTCCTGCGGGGTCTTCTCAGCCTAAAGTGCCCTTTTCTAAATGTTAAGGGAAAAGAAAAAGGCAAGTGGTGACATGGTGTGGTGTCATGGTCCCCAGAACTGGCTGTTCACTCCTTTGGCTGATGCCTCCAGACCAGGCTTCCTTTCAAACGCATCCTTAAAATTCCTTTATTACTGAGCATGTTGAATTTGGGGAAATATTTGTGAGCAAGGACAAATAAAATAAAGTAAAATGATGAACCATCAGATTCTTTATGAAAACCAGTGCAAATGAAATGAGGGAAGATTTCTCCTTTCGTGCATTTTTCTCTTATAAATCAGTTAACTACGGGAAGTACCGGTTCACTGTGTCCCAGATTTCCAGAGATTGCAGCTGGGTGGAGTAGCAATAAAAAAATCAAAGATGATGAATCTGCCTCTTAGAGTCCACTTCAGCCGCAGCTCAGGACAGCAGGGTGCTGTCTTTATACTTCTTTTTGGATTTTTCTATCTTTACTTGTTTTTGTTTTTCTAATGGGACAAGGAAGTGGTTTTCTTTTTAAAAAAGAAATATCATCCTGTGGATGATTGTGGGATAAAGTCGTAGGTCCAGAACCAGGCCTGCCTCCCAGAGGGTGGGCGTGAGCCAGGGCCACCGCCTCCCTCAGCAAGGCCTGGGCAGTGGCGCAGGGAGGCGGGGCCTGGTGAGAGGACAGAGGGACTGCGCTGCTGCTTCCGCAGTCCCTGACTGCCTGCCTGGAGCTCAGTGTGCACCAGGACGAGATCAGAGCCAGGCCACAGGCAGTTCCCAGTGGGCAGAGCGACCTTCACAAAGGGTCATGGGGCAGATCCCCTGGTGCACCCCCTAACAGAGGGCAGCTTTTCCCGGGGTTCTCAGCTCACAGAAGACACATCACTTTTGCAGTTTTAGGCTTGAACATGGCAATTCTGTAGATGACAGTAACTGTCGACGTATTTGTCCAGGAATAGGTGTCCGGGTTCTGGCACACAGATTGGAGGCTCCTGCCGTGCATCTGCCTCCACAGAGGCGATATTTCAATATTTCCATTTGGTAGAATTAAATGCAACAGATATTTATATGAGACGCAATTGAATGTGAAACCCTATGTTCGGATTGTAGAAAAAGATGGAATAATGTCCAGCGGTTCTATTTTGGAAGTGGATGTAAGCTTTTCTCTAAACATAGACTTGGTTCACATGCGTCTTGATTTGCAGAATTACTTGTGAAAAAAGATTCAGCTTCAGGTAAAGTCTTCCCGCGGCCTTATACAGGGAATGCTGATGGTGGGTTATGGGCTATTAACAGTGGCAGGAGAAGCCCAGGAGGACCCCCCCAGGGCCCTCCTGCAGATGGAATGTGTGTGGACTGGTGTGGAAGGAGCTGCCCACTGAGCGGGCGTTGAGGTCGGTGGCCTTCAAGGCAGTGTGGAGAGAAGGGACACCTCTCACTGGAGCCTGGAGTGCTGTGTGTTCTGCGGTGGGGTTTGCCCTACAGTCACTGGCAAATAGGAGGCTCCCCATGACACTCAGTGGAGTGGATTTTCCTTGCGAGAAGGAGGAGACCTGCTGAGCCTGACTGCAAGGCCAGCATAAGACATGTCACCTCCACGTGAACATGGGGTCCTCATCACATCACAAGCACAGGGCACGCAGACTTCCCCAGAAGGTCTCAAGCTGTGTTCCTATCCTGGGGGTTTCTGACACCAACTGGGACCAGGGACGGTGCACACTGAGAGCTTTCTTCCTCCATCCTTCCTCCTATTGGAGAAAGGGGCTTCCTCTAGGCTCTCTGCAGAACAGGAGGGGTTCTGGTGTGTGCTGCAGGCCTTCCTGCTTTCCACTGGTTTCAAGTGGGTTCTGAACTCAAGGCATCCTCGGTCCGCACTGGAGGCAGCTGTACCAGACCCTGCTGCACTGTGGGCTGAGGCCAAGTTCCCTCTAAGCTAATTTGGACGACTTCCTGCTTCTGACTCTCTCTCTCTGGCTAAATGAGGATTAAGTCACTGCCATCAGGATCCTGGAATGTTCAGCCTGCTCCTGAACTTGGATCTGCTGACTCTTCTCCACCAGCCTCTGATGCAGCCCGCACTCTGCCGAAGAGCTGACCTCCCAAGTGACCCCTGTGCAGAAGATGGCCCTTCAAAGCTGCTGACTTTGGTGTCCGTCCAGGTCTCTGATTCTGAGTTGGGTGGCTGTGGCGTTGGCCATGGTCAGTTAGGTGAGGGAAGACCCTACACGGCTCCCAGGAAGCTCCCAATTCCTCCTGGCTGGCTCTCTGTCCGACCCTGCCCACGAGGCCCCTTCTCTGCCCTGAAGTGACCTTGCAATGTGAGTCGAAATTACTGGTGGCAGTGGGATTCCTCAAGTGTCTGGGGACAGAAATGGGGAGAGCTGTTGTTACGAGACCTTTTCTGGCACGGTGCCCTCTGGTACCACCAGCCAAGGGCACAAGTGCAGGTACATTTCCTTGGAGTCTTTACCTCTGATATTGTGTAACTTGAAATGAACTCAGAGGAAAAAAAGTTTAATAGGTAAATACATGTATTTTTTCTTCCCTTGAAAACAGTTTAAACACTGTGGGAAGAGCTGCATCTTTCAACAGCTGCTATTTAATGTTTTACTTTAGAAAGTGAAACGAGGGCTTAAACCTCAACGTGGGTAGCAAGGCCAGTGTCTTCCAAGAGGGAGGAAGCCGAGCTGCCAGCCTGCTCACTGCCCGGTGGGGACACCCAGAAAGTCACTTCCTGGCACGCTGCATCCCTGCAGGCAGGAGGGCTGCCTCTCCTCCTTATGGGAAGAATGCAGCCAGGGGAGGTCTTGGGGGACTGGTATCCCTGGAGGGTGTTTGAATCACCGCAAGGCAAAAGGAGGAGAGGGAACATGAGCTACAAAACCAAGAGAGAGATGGAACAGAAGTCAGCATGGAGGTCGGAGGAAGCTGAAGCACATCCCTGATGCTGCCGAAAATAAGGCGGGACGCAGTAGAAGGCTGCAGAGCCCAGCAGCACCTCACCAAGGAACACGTGCTTCCCGGAGTCAGGGAGAGAAGGCGGCAGGGAAGAGCCCTGGACGAGGGACGCTGTGCTCCTGACGAGAACCTGATTGGGCACCGCCAGAAACGCTCAGAGTAAGACCAGTGGCCCCACAGGAAGCCTGCGCCCGAGGAGTTGAGGGACGGGGAACAGGACTTGGGTCCCTTCTGCTGGGCTCTCTTCATCCGACTTCTGTTACAAATGCAAGACAGGGCCGTGCCAGGGGCCTGGGGGCCGGGGCTCCCCCAGGGCGGAAGGAGAGCAGCTGGGCCTGAGGCCTCTCTCCTTTCTGTGGGGCCACACCTGCTGCGCCCACAGAGGCTGGGCGTCCGCCTGTCACGACGGGTCACCTTCCCTCAGCTGGGCACGGGAAGAGGCCTGCCCCCTCCACGGGGCACCTGCGGAACCTGTTCAGGCCCCGTTCCCCCACCCCTCTTCTTCCGCTGCCATCAACCCACAAGGCACCTGCTTGGGTCATCGTACCCAGTATTTGCGACTCAGTTTCACCCTGTGGCCCCTGCCCTGGGAGCACCTTACTCCTCACTCTCTGCCCAGGCCCATTATGGAAGGTGCAGAGTCCTCCCTGGCCACTCCGGGGCCCTCGCCTCCATCCCTCTGGCTGCTCCCTCCAGGTCTTACAGTGTCCCTGCGCAATGACTGCTCACGTCTCTGCCATCCCCAGCAGACGGCTCACTCCTTCAGGGCGTCACACGGCTACCCTAGCTCTGGAGCACACAGCTCACCAACAGCACCCACTGAAGTCTGTCCCCAGAACAACCGAGTACGCGGGGCCAGGGGGACTTGTCACTAGAAGCCCTTCAGAAGAGGAGCAGCCTTCGATAATCCAGTATGGGTCTTGCTGGTTGAGAACTCACCAGAAGTTGCGACCAGATGCCATTTCAGAACATCCCGGGTCACCTGATGTGGGCAGTCACCTTACAGTTACTGTCAAGCTGCCTTAAACAGAGACACAGAGAAAGTTCAACTCCAGAGAGATTCCACTTTGCATCCGCTCCCTAGGAATGATGCTGGGAGCAGCTTTTGGAGTGACATTCTCGATGTCCTTAGAATGAGAGTTGAGTCCCAGTGAGCGGCCACTTGAGTTGTGGAAAAGGCCACCCGCATCTCCCCTATCTGGGCCTTCACTGTTCTTCTGCCCAACCTTTCTGTCAATGCCAGCCACTCACCCAGCCTTCCTCTGGTGACCTGGTCATGTCCAGCCTGGGTCAGCCCTGGGGACACAAAGCAGAAGGAGTTGGACTTTTCCTTCAAGGCCACAGTGTAGGGGGATGAGAGCCCTGGAAAGCCACTCCCCAGAACTGTAATTGCTAGAGAGACTAAAAGTCAGAGGGAGAACACCTCCCCACAGGGCCTCTCCCCAGCCTTGAGGTGATGCCCCTGATTAGGAGGAAGGAGCTTGGTCCCAGGGCTCCCATTTCCTCAGAAGCAAGTGCTGAGCAACCGGTCAGCTCTGCCTTCGAAGCAGGAGAGGAGGAGTGGTCTCCTGAAGGCATGCAGGCCCGTGTCTACCCTGGAGGGTCCCCTTGCTTCCCCAGTCCACTTAGGAATCAAGATTATTAAGACATCACTTAAAATTATTGGAGGCAAAAATTTAACCAGACTGTTTCCCCTAATTCTAGTGAATAGTGGTTTCCTGAGGGCGTTTTGCTAGGATCTTGCTCAGCATTACAGGATCAGGATCGTGGACTCAACGTATGACACTGCAGTTGACATGCTGACCAGCGCTCTTTAAGAAGCCACTTTGTGCATTCATGATAATTCTATGAAAGCCTTTAGCTAGTCAGATGATATTAGATATTATCTAGGGAAAACATGCTAAAAAATAAACATCTGCTAAAAGCTTTCCCGCCCCTCAGTAAACACCATAGGACAGGGGTTCCAAACCAGCCTGGTCTGTCTGGAAAGCCTTCTGCGAATGTACGGAGCTCCTGCTCGGGAGGGGCGTCCAGGACCAGACACAGACCCCAGGGGGTTACACATTATTAAATTATACAGACTGCAAGTCCAGGACCTGAAATGATGGTTGTGTCCTCTTTTGTATAGAAATAAGCCGCAAAGGCTGTGCGATATATGCGAAATCCTACCATTATTACCCCGTCTCGATCTCTTTTTTTTTTTTTTTTTGTACTGGGGATTGAACCCAGGGGCCACTGAGCCACATCCCCAGCCCTATTTTTGTATTTTATTTAGAGACAGGGTCTCACTGAGTTGCTCAGGGCCTCGCTAAGTTGCTGAGGTTGGCTTTGAACTCATGATCCTTCTGACTCAGCCTCCCGAGTCGCTTGGATTACAGGCATGCGCCACCACGTCCGGCTCTGATGCTGGCTTTGAACCTGAGATCCTCCCGCCTCAGCCTCCCGAGCCACTGGGATTTCAGGCGTGTGCCACCGTGCCCGGCTATCTCCGTATCTTTTTGATCCATGCAGCGGCATTTGTGAGCAGTGCTCTGTGTGAGATGGACATTTATTCACTTGGTGTAGCAACAATCTCTCTGCTTTAAAAAAGTCCATTCTATTTAACTTTACGTTTTTGTGGAGTTTCTGACGTGCAGGTTTGATGGTGCAGCTGTGTCACAGAAGCCTGGCTTTCATTCCTCAGCCACGAGAAATGAGTTCTTGGGAAGGGATGGATTCACAGCGTGTGAGTCCGCTGCCTGATGGTCTTGGGGCATGTTCTCACTGTGTCCCTGAGAGATTCTATCGAGCACTTAACACAGCAGGTAGAGTTCTCAGTGCGCTGGGTCAGAGGGGAAGCACAGATCAAGGGCCCTGCACCACGGTTCCCTGTCTGGAGCTGGCAAAGAATTCTGTCTGCCTCTCTAGAAAATCATAGTCATGATCACAGTCGTCAGCAGACCCTTGGGTCCTGGACGCAATGCTGCTCCTGCCAAGGAAGTTGGCTTCCAGCTGGAGTGAGGGTCTGGCTGGTGGAAGACACCAGTGCAGTTTCTGGAAAGTGCCAACTGGGGAAGCTCAGACATTTTTCCATTTTTTTAATAGCTTCATCTCTGAATTTGTCTACGGCAGCTTTCTAACGAAGTCCTCTGAGTGCTCTCTCCTGCAACAGCGCCTGCCAGTCCCAAGGCTTTCTGCCTGCCCATAGAAAGCAGGACAGGGATCAACAGCCCTCCCAAGGGGACTCGGGGCACACGTTGGCCTGACCTCAGTAGACAGCACAAAGAAAGAGCATGAAGTCGTCCGATGGTCAGACGTGAATCAGGCAACGTGGAGAGGACTCAGGCTCAATTCCATTCAGTACTAATTGTGGGTCCTGGTCTGGTTTCAGAAAAATGTTTATTAACAAATCAGATGCAAGTTTCACAATTCTTTGAGCTATTCAGAGTACTAATGCATTGAAATTTAAATAATATTTTAGTATCAACAAATTAAATCTTTATGCTTATTCATCTATGGATTTGCATACTAAGGTAAAGTAAGAAAGGAAATACATGTAGTGATGTAGAATAATTAAACTGGCCATGTCACAGATGAATGTCCTAATTTCACAGTAAGAATCAAACAAGAATTCACACACACACACACACACACACACACGCCCTCTCAGGTGCTGGGGCTCCACGGCTCTCACGTGGCCCCAAGAACGCCTGTGCACCTGCTTCAAATGGTTTGCTGGAACTGACTTTTCTGGATTCGTCTCTTTAAAAGGTCATTTGATAAGCCACCGTCCCCCTCTACGTCTTCTCCAAAGCCCTCTTTCAATGTCCGTAACATGAGCTTTATTTCAGCTGTGGCTAGAGCACTTTAGAATTTGATTCCATCTGTTTCCTGTTGCAATCATTTGTATTTAATTGCCTTGACCTCTGTCTGCTCTTTCCATGTTTCCTGTGCTTCTCCCGTAGGCTGCTTTAAGTACCAGGACTGCGCTTCTTGGGTTTTAGTGTCCCTTTTGGTTCTGCCTGCCCGATCCTTGTGACGGGCGTGACGGTGGTCAGTCATCTTTCCCACTGACACACAATGTGCTCTCAGTTCTTTTGAGGGGAAGGGAGTGCCTGAAAAGTATCAAGCAGGAAAGCCCAGAGTAGCATGGTGGTGGTGGTGGGGGCGGTGGGGTGGTGGTGGTGGGGGCGGTGGGGTGGTGGTGGTGGTGTAGTGGTGGGGGGGTGGTGCTGGTGCTGGTGGTAGTGGTGGTGGTAGTGGTGGTGGTGGTGGTGTAGTGGTGGTGGTATAGTGGTAGTGGTGGTGGTGGTGGTGTAGTGGTGGGGTGGTGGTGATGGTGGTGGTGATGGGGTGGTGGTGGTGTGGTGGTGGTGGTGGGGTGGTGGGGGTGGTGTAGTGGTGGTGGTGGTGGTGGTGGTGTAGTGGCGGTGGTGGTGTGGTGGGGTGGTGGTGTATGTGTGCAGGGCGGTAGTGGAATCATGGGGCAGAACCCAGGGGGACCCTGTTGGGAACTAGGACATGGTACTGCATTTGCTGAGAGGTGCCTGCGTTGGGCTGGACTCAGTGTTGGGAGTAGATGCTGAGGGCCGCTTAGGGGCCGGGTCCACGGGAGGGAGGGCAAGCCAGTGGGCAGTAGAGGGGCCTGGGCTGCTGTCTGCTCCTACAGCTGCGCAGGTGGTTGGGAAAGGCTGCGGTCACTGCGGTTTGAGGTTGAACTGTGGCTACGCTACGCCTGTCTGTCAGGATGAGTCTGCAGCCGAGGACAGACGGATAACACGTGCCCACGGAACCCTGAGCCCAGGTGCTGTCTGGGTGCACATGGGCGTGGAGGGCCTGCCCTGGGCTCTCACCTCCATGTGGGGGGACCTCTGGCCTCTCCTGCAGCAGTGTCCTTGGGTAGGGTGCCCCTCCCACCTGTACCTCAGCCTGGAGGGGAGGAGCACTGCTCACCAGGCCCACCTCCCAGGCCCCCAAGGGTGCCGTGAGACTGTAGTGGGCAACTGACCCAGGCCTGGCTTTAAGGTAAACTGAGGAGGCAGGGGGCGGCAGACGGCAGGATTGTGTTCTCTGAAGGCTGCCAACCTCTCATTGTGTGGTCAGGCCACAGTTTCTTGATCCATTTGCCTGTGGACAGACCTACGGGCCGTTTCCTTATTGCAGCATTGAGAACCATGTGCGTGATGGCCGTGGAAGGGCGCACGTCTCTGGAGAGCCTCTGAAATGCTTTTGGCTGAATACCCGGCAGAGTCGTGGCATGGACGCTGCAGCACGGTGTCAGGGGGGCTCTTCCTCTCATGAGTTTTTGGAATCCATGGACAGGAAGGGAGAGGAATTAGCAGGACTTATTAGGGTAATAGAAATATAGAGAGCAGAGATCCTGGGAGAGCACAGGAGAGGGCTGCCCAGGACGGCTGGTGCCTCGGGGTTCATGGGGATCCAGAGGTCTCAGGGCCAGTCCCGGGCAAGGTGCTCAGGTCCCCAAGGTCTTCATGCAGACCTTAGTCCTGTCAAAATTCAATCAGGTACTTTTCCTTCTTGGGGGAGAACGTGGACTCCAGGTCACACAGGCCCTGATTTAAAAATAGCCTTTCTGTGTAGGGACACACCTTAAAATGGCGACCACAATAACAACACCCTCGGGGCAAAAGCCTCCCCCACTCGTGGTGCCACCAAGGTGGCGGCCCAGGATTGGCTCATTCAACTTCCATGAACCTGAGCAGCTTTACATCTTAGCAGACCTCTGCCCTGCAGGCCTTGCTGTATAATGCATGTGCTGTTGACCTTTAAGACGATTGGCCCCCGCCTGTATCTCCTCCCCTCGCTCCCTTTTCATATACCTGTTTCACTCCTCCATTAAACTGAGATACTGCTCGACAGACTCCCGGCTGGTGTGCGTTTTTCAGCCGTCGACACTCACCATCCTGTTTGACCCCCGTACCCCCTCTGGCTGGTCCAGGGAGGGCACCCAACCTTATAAGTTTCTCAGCAAAAGTCTGCAGCTGCTGATTCTGCTCTGCTGTCCAGGAAGCTACACGGGGGCCCATTCCCCTACCTGCCCAGACTCAGCTCCGCGTCCTGATGTCCCAGGGATTGCTGGGCCATGAGGTAGTGTGGTTTTGTGTCCTGATGAACCTCCATCCCGCTTTCCTTGGCACCTACGTGGTGTGCATTCCCTCCCTAGGTGTGAGAGGGGCCCCTTCCGCACTGCCTCACCTGCCCTTGTCTTCTGCATTTCCCAGGTGATCCTGGAAATTATCTGCCCAGATACCCATTGTCTATTTGCACGTCTCTTTTGGAGAAATGAGAATTCAGATCCTATGCTAATTTTTTTTTAAATCAGGTTATTTTCTTTAGTTTCTTAAGGTGCATGAGATATACTGTGAAGACCAGAGGTCTAATTTCTAAAAACCATGATGGTCTGAATGAATTGCAGTGCAAACTGTGGGAAGCTGCTTTACCCTTCTGTGAGCAGCTTGGACCCTGCAGACATTTTTACCAGCTCCCTCCCTGTGTGGAGGGACTGCCTGCCGTGCTCTCAGGAGGTGAGGAGTCACGTGGCGGTGACGTAGGTGGTATTCACATGGACCTCGTAGGTGTGTAGCAGCTCTTCGGGTGTAGGTCACCCCCTCTTGACTCCACCCTGGATTTCCTGTCTTGCACTGCATCCTGAGGGGAAAATGCCATGGAAGGCACGTACCTGGGGAAACACCCCGTGAGGGGGCCCAGTCTCGGTTCAGAGTGCAGCCTGCGGGAAGCCACCGCCATTTCTGAAAGCTTCCCAGTGAAGTGCTAGACACCCCCTTCCACAGCAGAGAAGCACCCTGAACTCTTCGTTTCACTTAAGTAGAATTGTTTTGTCCTAAGCAATGGCCTGAGGGTCGCTGTCTTGTGGGTGTGTTGGCGCTGTCCTTGAGGCAGGTTTCCTCTTCTTCACTCTGTGATCTTGAAGAATTTTAATTATTTACAGTAAAATGCAACAATAACTCCCAGAGGAGAATAGTCACTCAGGGACGTGACATCATGACTTCACATCTGGCCTTGTTTTTCCAAAACATCGGAAAAAACACTGGTCCAGGATGGAGTCAAGAGGGAGTGACCTATACCTCATGAATTTACTGTGAAAACATGCACATCGCACACAAAGGGGTCAAACCTCGACACCTTCCTTAGCCTGGAGTCCCTCGGGCCGCAGAGGTAGTATCCTCAGGGAATTGCACCCTCCTCCTTCTGCTGGCTTTGGTGTCCTCCCTGGGATGGCCTTAAGACTGATGCCCGCTCGAGCACTTTACGGCTCCATTTCCCAAAGTTCAGGGGAGTGGTCGCCTTGACGCGTGTGGTGACAGAGGACCAGACTCCTGTTTAAGCTTCCGAATACCTGTCTGTGGGAAGAAGATGTCTGTGAGAAGCTGGGCGGAGTCCTCCAGGAGGACGAGCCTCACCAAGGTTCTCCAAGTGCAGTTTGAGAAAGAAGATTTAATTATCACATGGGCTTTCAGCTTTTTAATAAGCAGCACTAACGGTGCCATTTCTTATTTGCAGAGTTCGGGGAAATGGTGTAGAAAACACCTGTCACTTTTATCTGCTCTGCTAGCTTGATCTTTCTTGTGTGTATTCTTTCAGTTTTCCCCTTATCCACTTGGGACAAACCCTGCTGGTCCTCGGATACTGGTCCATGCTGACCAGGAGTGCGCAAATATGAACTTCACCGCAAACTGAGTAACTCTTTTTAAAACACAGAATGGAGACATAGTTTCCTACTAAAGCCAGCCCTTGCTTGGCCCTCTCACTTGAGTCATTAAAAGCACATCGCCTATGCAGTTATGCGTGAGTTGATCTGGTAGCTGCCAGAGGATCAGAAGCCAAGAAGTATGAGGACATCCTTTGTATCGGCCAGACACCGTGCCTGTCTTCCCACCACGCCGTCCTGGCAACCCCAGGCACCATGCTACCAGCTCTAGAGGGGTCGGACTGGTGCCTCCGCCTGCTTCTCAAGGAGGCCCTGCTGGCACAGTAGCTGGTGGTGTCAGGACCGTGGGATGGAAGGAGGCGGACGGGTCGACAGCAAGTTGCGGCAGTGACCGGCTCCTCCAGAGGGCAGTGCCTCCTCTCTTCTCTGCTGGATTTCACAAACAAAGCACTTGGTCAGCATGACTCACTGTAACACCACACTGAACATAATATCATGGGTCAAATCAAGTGTGACTGCGGTATGCACGCATCCGACGGCGGGAAATGTTAACCCAAAGTGCTCAGCCATGCAGATATCAGAGAGCATGCAGGGCGTGGCTGGATTCTGCTTTATGAACCACATCGAGCTCTGTTCATGATCACAGGGTCACAGATCATTAATTGTAACTAAAATGCCACCTACAATAACACATTGATTTTATTCTCTAAAATTTCTACTGGGCTGACTATTCCAATTATTACCACTCTTTATCAGTAGATGAGTTAAATCTTCAGTAAAAGATTAGATCTTAAGGCATCTTCATTTATCAGGAGGTGCTTTAGAAATAAAGTGAAGACAATTTTATTTGTATTTCATCCTTATTATAAAATTAAATAATAATTTACACCTAGGCGCACACCTCAGCAAAACTACCAAAAGCTGCACTTTCATGACTCTATAATTTTCCATGAAGTAGCAACAGCTCCCAAGGAGGGAGCCCCCATCCCCCGAACTCCCTCCCAGGTATGTGCGGCAGGGCATGGTCATAAACTTTCAGGTCTTCTGCACAGTTGGCTTTGTTCCCAGATGCCTATGGTGGTCACTGGGGAATTAATTTCCTGAGGCTGGTCTTCTGCCACAAGGTTTCTATGCTTGTTGATTATTGAAGTGTATACTAGGATCACAACACAAATTGGTTGTCTAGAAAATTATCCTGGGAATAATGTGTCTGCTCATGTTTGGAAGACCAGAGTGATGGAGAGCCAACAACAGTAGCCAGGGGGCGGCAAGGGAGCTGCAACCCGCTCACTCCAGAACATCAGCCTGCACAGAGCGTGCCCCAGGCCACCCGGGGGTCAGCAGGGAAAGGGCTTCTGTCCTACATCTTGGGAGGGCCAGGACCGCAAGCCCCAAGTCCCCGGCCTGCATCTCCATCAGATCTGGGAGCGCAAGGCAACCCTGGGCTGGGGGAGATCAGGCAGACTGAGCTTCGGCAGCGGAACCCACTAACCCCTGGCAGACTGGACCTCCCTCTATGATTTAAAATGAATGGGCAAGGGATTGCAAGTCCGAGAGTCAGAGGGGGACAGACACATCATGAAGGTGTCACTGAAGTCACCACTGTGGTGGGGTGTGGGCAAGAGAGCCAAGGGGGGAGCTGCAGGATGCAGGAGCAAGCAGGGCCCCAGCTTCGTGCTGACCCGTGTCTAGCCAGCACAGTGGGGAGAGCACGGACGGAATGTGTGACTTAATAAGTACAGCGTCTATTTTCTATATGAAAACCCCATCACTAGCCTAGGAAAGTGAGGTTTACCTTTCCCACGTAGGCGGCGAGTCACTGGGATTCTAACAGGTCTAACTCCACAAGCAACACTTGCCACCTGCAGGTTTAGCACTGGGTGCTAATGACACTTCCCAGGAACTGAGAGTAAGTGAGCAAGCCAGGCAATGGGGCTGGAGCCAGAGGATTCATCTGTCAAGTCCCCACTGCAGATTACTTGGAATTAGGATGGAAGAGAGGACATTCATGATGAAGCACTCCTGAATTCTCCACACGTCTTGGAAATCAACAGCAGGTAATAAGCTTCTTAACCACTGCCGGACAACACAGAAATTAAAATGCTTCCAAATCTCAGAAACATCAGCGCCTGGTGGTCTGTGCGTGGCCTGGAACGGTCTCTCTTTGGAAGGGGCCACTGGCTTTCTCACTCCACCGAGGAACTCAAGGTTGCCTTTCCCGCTCAGGCTCTGCTTGCGGCCAATCCGTGTGTGCGGAGACCGGGCGCCTGCTGCCTGGGCCGGCTGCTCTTCTCAGGCTGGTGGCCTCTCCCAGGCGGTGGAGCCTGACGCCCTCTCGAGGGCTTGCAGTGCAGCCCGGCCTCCGCATCCCCACCACCTCTCTGTGCTGTGCTGGGGTGAGGGTGGCTGGCGGGGGGGGACAGGCCAAGGCAGCACCTCGGTGGCCTCTGAGCAAACCCTTCCTGCTGTGTGTTTCCCGTGCGAAACTCAACACGCCCATGCCTTTTTCTTTTGTTGGTGGAGGTGATAATAATGCTGCCCGCCGTTTATTGAGGTCCTGCCCTGTGCTGGGCACTGACCAAACTCCTCACCAGCGTTGTGTCACTGAATCTTCTCCACGACCTTTGGAAGCACAAGCTATCATCCTCCCGTTTGAGCTAGAATTCAAATTTGATTTTCCTGATTCCACTATGCAGCCCTAATGGAAAAAGAACATCCTAGATTAGATGAGATGGTACTGAGCCTGAAACCGGGCCACCGAATTCTAGGCCACTTGGGACACACCAAATAGCAAATCTGACTACGTATGATTTATTATTAGACAATCATGATACAGCTTAGTGCGCTGGGTGGAAGGTGACACTCACTGCAGGTGGCCACCGCCTAGGAACTGAATGGGGCAGCATTTCTAACACCCTCTCTAGCGCAGGAGGAAAGCATTTGCTAAGCGGGGTAAGGACAGTGAAGGGTTAGGGCAAGCACCAAATTTACGCTGTGCTCTCAGCCTTGGCTGCTCATCTGATTCCCAGACTGCACAGCAAGCTGGTCACATCAGAATCTGCGGGGCAGACCCAGGCATCAGTATTTGTCTTTTTTTTTTTTTTTTTTAAGATTCTTCATGACTCTCACAGGCGGCACAATTGAGAAACAGTAAATTAAATGTGGGAAAACCTAAGTCAACATGACTGAAGTCAGGGATTTTCTACTGATGTGTTGGGGACAGCCAGGCATTGGGTTCTCACCTGGGCGTCCTGTTAGAATCACTCGTGCTCCTTGATAAGTAACAAACCCAGGTTTGCCCCAAGATATCATGGCTTGGTGCACTAGGATGTGGCTCAGAGTCCTCAGGATTAGGACCACTGGAGTAGTTTTAATCAAGGCAACTCCAGAGCATCTTTGAAGAAATCATACAAAGATCTGGCCACAGATGGAGGGCAGCACTGGGTCCTGATGAGCCATAGGCTCAGTGTCCCAGAGTAGACCCCCCCCCCCACTCCCAGAAGGCTGGGGCCTGAGCGCCTTTCCCCCCTGTGGTTGGAAGAGAGGGATGTGACTGGTTTTGCTTGAAGAGGTTGGGCCAGGAGAGGAACGTCCCCTAGGCAGAGCTTCTGAAAGTCCTGTGGCCATCCACTGCCCAACCTCCGTGATCACCACAACCTGAGAGATGGTGGGAGAAAATGAGGAAGTGGGAAGGAGAATGTTGTTTTTCCCTAAAAAATAGCAGTGTGGGTGAGCAGGGAGTCTGCCCATGCTGCTGGGAGTGTAGAGAGAGGTGCTGGGAGGTCAGCGTGGGGACCTGGCCCAGGACCAGGGCCTGCAGTAGCCTCTCCACCTTCCTAAGTCCCTTCCCAAGGCAAACTGAGCGTCGACCATCAAACAGACCAGGTGGCTTACCTATCCTGCAGGTGAATCTTTGGTCTTCAGGGGAGAGGTCAGGGGATGGGTCAGGGGACAGGTTAGGGGATGGGTTAGGGGAAGGGGTAGGGAAGGGGTCAGGCGATGGGTCAGGGGATGGGTCAGGGGAGGGGCAGGGGAGAGGGCAGGGGAGGGGGCAGGGGCCAATGAGGACGTTCACTGGGCACCTTGCAGAGCAGGAGGAGTTAGGGTTAAGCTCCAGGAAAGAGGAGTTTGTGTGGGTTGGGCTGCTCAGGTGGTGAGGAGGAGCCCTCTTGGATGCCCTCTCTCGCTGCTCAGCCAGGGTCTTCTGTGAGGTCCAGTAGAGCAGGTACTGAGGCCTCTCCAAGGTGGTCCTGATGGAAGTCCAGATTCACCAGCTTCCTCACCAATTAGATGAGACACACGCTCAGTCTTGACCTCCCTAGGGAGGTCCCCCATGGAGAGCGATCCCTGTTCACACCGAGTCTATGTGTGAACATAGACTGGTGGTGGGGAGGAATCCACACCAGGTCCCAGACTTCCTGCTGCTCTGTCTGCCTCTCCCAGCTCTGGGCTAAAAGTAATTAGAAACCCACAAGGAAACTGAATTTTCTCATTTATTACTTCACGTTCCTTAACATTGAGCCAGATGCATTTATATGTGCGTCTAAGATTTTCTGTTTCTCTAATCAACAACTCATTGAGTTGGAAAAATAATATTTCTCTGCAAAGTTTAGTAACATAATCCAATATCTCAGCCAATACGTAACTTTAATCCCAACTTTATCCTAGTCTAACGTAGGACATGGATTTGAATCACCCACTCTGGCATCAAAGGCAGCTCAAGAAAAACCACATGCCCTGAGATTAGCCTTCATAAAACCAAGCAGGCAGTTCTGCCGGTGATGAGGGTGCCCGTTAGTTACTGTTTTATGTGAAATAAACACTAAATGGTGCGCTTGGTGGATGGATTAACCAGTTTATAAGTGCTATTTGCCTGAGGGAACTCAGCACTGCCGATCAGAAGAGCCTTTCAAACCTTGTCAGTGGTCAAGAAGGGAAACCAGCCTCTTGCACAGGTCTCCATGCAGACCAGACGCCTCCTTGTTAACGCGGGCACTCGCTCCAGCAAGGGTGGCGGGCGGACCATGGCCTCCGCAGCACCTCTCTGCAGGCTGCGGTTTTCCTCTTCTCAGTCATCCTGTGCTGCTCTTCCTGAGCTCGGCCCCGCCGCAGGCCACAGGTCTGCCCTTCCGGACCCAACTGCTGGTGAGCAGGGCTCAGGCAGCTGAGAGGCTTCCCCTCCAACATGCCACTTGCTAGCCCTGGTCTCCTCTCCTCTCCTTCCTCCTCTCCCTGTTTCTCCTCCCACAACATATGTCCTGCAGAAACTGTCTCCAGAGCTCTGGGAGAAGCCCTTGCACTCTGAACGTGACTCTGCCCTCCGCCTCCTCAAGTACGAGGTTGGAGTGACTGGGAATCTCAAGTTCTGGAACACAAGAACCTGCTTTCCTAAGATGTGAAGTAGCTTGGCTTCTTCACTTATCTATGATTTTCTATGTGCTAAGTTCCTATTATGTAAATGGGCACTCTTGAACTCTTTACTTTAATAATTTCTTAGCTTATTCTCTCGGATTTTTAAGCCGATAATCATAACAACTGTAAATAGAAATGATCTCTTAGCTCCATTCCCTGTAGCTGATTTATTCTTCCCTAATGTATCTATTTATTTGAAGTCCAGGATAATAACTCCAAATATTGCCCATTTATGAAAGTGTCAGGTTGCTTTTTTTTTTTTTTT